>PVKV010036638.1:0-15517 GCA_004027835.1 Alouatta palliata
ATGGTGAAACCCCGTCTCTACTAAAAATACAAAAATTAGCCAGGCATGGTGGCATGTGCCTGTAGTCCCAGCTACTCGGGAGGCTGAGGCAGGAGAATTGCTTGAACCCAGGAGGCGGAGGTTGCGGTGAGCCGAGATCGCGCCATTGCACTCCAGCCTGGGTAACAAGAGTGAAACTCTGTCTCAAAAAAAAAAAAAAAAAAATGAGTCTAAATGCACAAAAAACAGCTATCACAAGTAAATAAGGAAATGTCCTCATTAGCATATTCTCTCCTATGGCACTTGCCACTTTTTAACTTAGTATTAATTATGTATATGTGCCTTATGTTTTCATTCCCATAAACTGGTGCTTATGAATGAATCTGCATATCTGGGTATATGCAGAAACACACACGTGCAGGAAATGAAATACTGAATAAAGTATTACACTAAAATTTGATAGTTTGAACTAAACTACCTAAGAAGTATTAATCTGGCTTTGGTACCTGCACATATTACTCATTAAAGACTTTATGGAAAATGGAAGTCATTAAGTACAATCCAGATCTTCTACAGCTCTCTATATATTCTAATCAAGGAAAAATAAATTCAAGTCTACATTTAGTCTCATCCATACTTTGCTAAATTAACCCCCTTTCTCTACAAGCTGAACAGATACCACCTTATTTCATTTTATAATACCGACGTTAAGTTAAATATCAAATGCACATAAAAACTTTACAACTGTAAAAACTATATCTATGATAAGTTAATGCACAGTGGCTTTTCTAAGAAAGGGGGTTATTTAGCTACCACTTGTATATCCAGATTAAGGTTATAGACTCTAAAACCATATGTTCTACTTATAACACATACATTCATAAGATTCTGAAATTAGAGACTTACAGCCTGTAAGCCCATCCACATTGGGAGGGAGATAAGCTGCTGTACTTGACTCCGTATCAAGTCTACTTCCTGTTTTAGGCATGAAGAAAACAAGTTAATAAACATACCAGCATTTCTACCTAAGTCTTTACATAAGAAGTATACTGCCTTTTTAAGTCCTAGAGGGAAAACATGCCACCAATATTTTCAAATTAGTATTTTGATATTAAGAAGTTCAATGCTTTAAAAAAGACTCCATCTTCATTATTTACAGATTTTGTATTTGCAAATTCATATACTAACAAAAATGTATTTGTAACCCCAAACTCAATACTTCATGTGCTTTCACAGTCATTCAGATGGCACAAACAAAATTGTGAGTTGCCTGACGTGCACCTTCTCAGGTGAGACTGAAGTGATGCTCTGCTTAACTCTCAGCTCTCATACTATAAGAAACAAGTCCAGCCTGGCCAACATGGTGAAACCCCATCTCTATTAAAAATACAAAAATTAGCTGGGTGTGGTGGGCACCTGTAATCTCACCTACCGGGGAGGCTGAGGGAGGGGAAATGCTTGAAGCCGGGAGGTAGAGTTGTTGAGACCACACCATTGCACTCCAGCCTGGGCAACAAAGCAAGACAAAAAAAAAAAAGAGGCCAGGCACGGTGGCTCACACCTGTAATCTCAGCACTTTGAGAGGCCAAAGCAGGAGGATCACAAGGTCAGGAGATCGACACCATCCTGGCCAACATGGTGAAACACACATAAGGCTATGTATTAACAGGTTGTAAAAATTTCAAAGCTTGCAGGAACCTAACCCTGTTATTTCCCCAAGGACTGATGGTTCAGTTTTAGCTCATTCAGTGTTCATAGCTACTTCATAAAATGAATATAACTACCTCAAATAAGAATTGACTGTGTATTTTAAAAGACAAAGCACTTCAATAATAAACTAGTTCGGTAAGTTGGTTAAAACTATCATCAAATTACTAATACTAATAAAATCTTGTTTCTGTTTAGTTTCTGACAAAACAATTACATCTATTTATATTTCTATTTGTTCTGTTTAGTTTAATACATGTTAAAGAGATAACAGTGGACATCATAAATCTTATTTTATGCCTTTAAAAGATACATGTGAGGTAGTACATGGAAACAGGTAATAACTATCCATCTATTAACACTCAGTCTTCAGGATAAGAAAGAACTCCATGCATTCTCTGCATGGGTATAAGCAAATTATCAATGTGGAGCCACTAGATAAATATGTACGTACCATCAGATAACCACAGTAGGAAAGTTCAATTGAAATATTAATTACTGAAAATATTTAATTTTTTTAGAAGATAATCTTATGCGGCCAGGCGCAGTGGCTCACGCCTATAATCCCAACACTTTGGGAGGTCAAGGCAGGCGGATCATGAAGTCAGGAGTTCAAGACTGCCCTCATCAACATGATGAAACCCTGTCCCTACTGAAAATACAAAAATTAGCTGGGTGTGGTGCTGCACACCTGTAATCCCAGAAACTCAGGGGGCTGAGGCAGGAGAATCACTTGAACCCAGGAGGTGGAGGTTATGGCGAGCCAAGATCGAGCCACTGCACTCCAGCCTGGGCGACAGAGCGAGACTCCATCTCAAAAAAAAAAAGAAGATAATCTTATGAAGGATGAAAATGTATCACACATGAGACATTTTCAAAGACCATCTACATTCAGCCTTTAGTAGTCAACTCAAAATACAGCTCTCCTGCTGACTACCCAGCCTGTGCATGAAGATGATGAAAAGTAATGAAACTACATTTCTGTATGTACATGCAGCTTGTGGCACGGATCTCATTACTCAAATTTTGTATTAACCAGTCTCTTGCTGCTTCTCATTTGTGTGCTCTCCCTTTGGAGTTTCAGTTCTTATGATCATTTTTCTTAAGAGTCTAGATAGAAAAAAGTAAGTATCAAGTTCAAATCTATTAAAAAGTGAACATATCTTATAAAATGGTTTTACTATAAGTGGCTCAAATCAAGCTTTTAGCATTATCCTTATTCCCTACTATTATGGATGAAGAATTGGCTCCAGAGGTAATCTCATGCAAACTCAATCTAAAAGAACAAGAAAACTTGAAAATTTAATAAAAATTTAAAGTAAAAGTACCAAACTATTGAAGCAATGATCAAGAAAAAGTAGTAGGACTGTCTGTTCATGAAGTGAAAATTCACCATCAGTTTCAGCTAATGCCGCCTTCAAGATGTGTTTAAAAAAGAATGGGAAATGGTCCGGCTTCTTCTTAAAAATCTGAAAAGAAAAAGAATAAAAATTCATTTTGAATTGGCTTGCTCACTTAAGCTTTAAAGAAATCTAGTAGGCTTTTTAGCAGTCTATTAAAAAAACCAAATAATTACAAGAAAATTATTTGTGTCTGTATTTAAAAAAGCAGCATCACGTGCTTACTTATAGTTAATGGCAAGTCAAATATAGGTTTCTAACAAGACTAGGAGAGAGTTACAGAAACCTTTAGCTAATAAAATAATGGCTTTAATTCCTTTAGTTTTTCCTCTGTGGATTACCAGTATTCAGCTTAGGCTTTGTTTTCTTATTAAGGATCTGAAGTGTTTTAATTTAGCTGATTTAAACAAACAAACAAAAAAAAGTACATCTTTAGCAAAAACGTACTTTACACCCTGTAATTAATCTCAAGGATAGCCTCTCCTGCTTTATATGAACTCTTTCCACTTAACTTGTAAATAATGTAAATACATTCAAGCCTCTTTAACCTACCTCCATTTCTAGCTACTGCCGTAGACAAGTGCTCCAAACGTGTGGTCTACACTAGTCATTTTCACTCACTTCTCTAAGACAAGCTCTCTTGAAGCTGTATGGCTGTCAAGTGTTGTGGACCATTATTAACCCTCAACTCCCTTTTGCCATGTTGAAAGCTCTTCTTCTTTTGTCTGTTTTCTAAACAGCAATATTCCTGGGGTTCTAGTTTCATTCTTCTCCCCTGTTATTTCAACTACCAAATACCAGTGATCCCAAATATACATCTGCAGTTCAGATTTCTCTTCTGAGCTCTCACACCTGAGATTCCTCCGTCTTCTTAATCTAGATATTCCAAAGGCAATTTAAACTGAGTATGTCCAAACTCAATTCAACAGTTTTCCATCCTCCAAATTATTCCTTACTAAACGGCAACATCATCTATTATATTAATCTGCCAAAGCCTGGAAGGTTATTGAAAATAACATGCTTTCCTAATGCTACTTCAACTGATTATCAAATTCCATCAATTCTACTTTCTAAATATGTGTTTATCATCTAAATCTGTATTATCATTTCTCTATTTCAAGGCCTAATCATCAAAGTGATCTTTGTAATAGGCAAATTGACCAGATTATTCCCTGGCCCAAAAAATTTTCCTTCTTCCTTTCGAGTAGCTGAAGCAACTTCAAGAAATCCCTAGGCTCTCTTGATATCGACATAAAACCCATAGTTTATTTTGAGCTCTAATGTGCCCTGAGATGGTAGTCATTTAATAAATATTTGAGAGAAGTGTTCATGGTTTTATCTTAAAGACACTATCACCTTCTCAATTCAGAGACCATTTACTCCAAACAGATGACAGACATCCACTTCTTTTTGTCATTTAAAAAAGTCTGACTAGAAGAGAAGAAACTCTTGATGAGGTGAACATTTTATGGTGGGCAAAGAAAACCTAGGTTTTGGATCTCCACTGATCAAGTCTCTGTTGCACCAACACAAAAAGGAAAAGTCAGTTCATTAGAAATTTCTAAAAGGAAAAATACATCCCAGGGCGCAGTGGCTCACGCCTGTAATCCAAGCACTTTAGGAGGCCAACACAGGTGGATCACCTGAAGTCAGGATTCAAGGCCAGACTGGCCAACATGGTGAAGCCCGGTCTCTACTGTATTAGCTGGGTGTGGTGGCAGGTGCCTGTAATCCTAGCTACTTGGGAGGCTGGGGCAGGAGAATCGCTTAAACCCAGGAGGCAGAGGTTGCAGTGAGCTGAAATCGTACCATTGCACTCCAGCCTGGGCTTTGGTAACACTTTTTTATTCATATAAAACTACAAATGTATACCTCCTCTTGTGAAAAGACACTGAAAAATATCTCATTTGAACATTATATTCTTGCTCTTTTTTTCTTCTTCTTAGAGACAGTCTCGTTCTGCTACCCAGGCTGGAGAACTATGGCACAATCACAGTTCATTGCAACCTCGAATTCCTGGGCTCAAGTGGTCCCCTTGCCTCAGTCTCCCAAGTAGCCGGGACTACAGACACATGCCACCATGCCTGACAAACTTTTCTTTTTATTGTAAGAGACAGGTTTTTGCTTTGTTGCCCAGCTGGTCTTGAACTCCTGGCTTTAAGCAATCCTTCCATCTCAGCATCCTGAAGTGCAGGATTACAGGCATGAGTGACAGCACCAGCATATCTGTACTTACGAATATAACTTCCATTTTGCCATCTCCTGATATAAGTTGTTATAACATACACCATTCTTTGTTTCAAGCACAAAGCAGAAAAATAACTCCACATTCACAATTTTTCAATTCATAGTAAATTATTATTGTTGGAAAAAAGTGTTGAAACTGAAAGAAAATCTATCTTTCACATATCCATTCTTTTTCTCAATATTTGCTTTAATACTGGGTAAAGTTCTGCCCTAAAAGCACCACTATCAATAAAAGTTCTGCCACTTTGTAATGGCTTAAGTGGGCACAGTATGAAAGCTATGAAGTAATTTAAAACAGTTACCTCCCATGCAGGCACGTTTTCTCTGAACTTCTCATTCACCATACAGCAGATTGACATTAAATAAGCCTTGCTGGATACCTCAGGAGAATAATTCATCCAGAGATAATTTTCAAGATACTGGCTATAAAGTGTAAAAAGCACAGAGTATTTCATTAGTTACCACCATTCACTGTAACGTATAAGTCACCCAGAAAAGCATAATTATTTAAAACTTTCTGAAAATATTTTGGAAATCTCTATTTATAACTTGGAATCCTTGACCAGGTATGGTGGCTCACGCCTGTAATCCCAGCACTTTGGGAGGCCAAGGCGGGTGGATCGCTTGAGGTCAGGAGCTGTGCCCAATTTGGTGAAACCCCATCTCTACTAAAAATATAACAATTGGCTGGTTGTGGTGGCACATGCCTGCAATCCCAGCTACTCAGGAGGCTAAGGTAGGAGAATCACTTGAACCTTGGAGGCAGAGGAAGCAGTGAGCTGAGACTGTGCCACTGCACTCCAACCTGGCCGACGGAGCTAGACTCCATCTCAAAAACAAACAAACAAACAAACAAACTTGGAATCCTTCAGAAATTTACCTGTAATCTCTGTCACTGCTACCAGTTACAAATTTATATATAGAAAATATAGCTTTGGGGAATGACAGTCTTATACTTTCAAGTAAAAAGATATCAAAGGTTGCCAACATGCATAATTATCACCACCAAACCACTGGATGTTCCCTTACCTAAGGCTCTTCTTAAAGTAAAAGCCAAAAATACCTGACAAATATCAGTTCTAAAACAAAATGATGTCAGGTGTGGTGGCTCACACCTGTAATCCTAACACTTTGGAAGGCCAAAGTTGGTGGACTGCTTCAGCCCAGGAGTCTGAGACCAGCCTGGGCAACATAGTAAGACCTTATCTCTACAAAAGAATTTGAAATAAACTAGCCAGGTGTGATGGTGCACACCTGTGGTCCCAACTACTCAGGAGGCTGAGGTAGGAGGATCACTTGAGCCTAGGGGGTTGAGGATGCAGTGAGCCATCATTGTGCCACTGTACTCCAACCTGGGCAACAGAGCAAGACTCCATCTCCAAAACTTAAAAAAAAAAAATCTTCTGAAACTTCTATTAGGCTTTCCCATTCTAGCCTCCACATATCTCATTTTTCTTTCATCTTTTTCATTTTTTACTTCTCTTTGCTATGTTCTAGTTAATTCCCTCAGAGCTATTTTCGAATTCACTAATTCCTTCTTTAGCTGCGTCTAACATGTTATTTTGCTAATTGATTTTTTAAATTTCAGTGATTTTTATCTCCATTTCCCTCCCCCAAGTCTATCCATTTTTTAGTGTCTTATTCTTTCTCACATATTATATTTCTTCTTTTATGCCAATAATAATTTTAAACATCATGACTTGATAGTGTGTATCAATTATTTAATTATCTCAAGTTCTTGGTGGTGGGGGCAGGGGAAATCTTTGTTCTCTGTTGTTCACTCTTGCTTATAGACTATTACCCTAATGTGCTCTGTAATTTGGGAGTATAAACTCACCTTTACCAAGGTTTTATTTATAGAAATTTTTTGCAGCATAGTTGGAATACATATGCTTCCGGAGTATCTTTATAACTGTTTCTGTCACAGTTTTTAAGAGTAAAATCTTATCTTAGGTGTTATCTGACTACACAGCAAATTCCAAACGTATCTTTAAATCTCTCAGATGAGAAAACTGAGGCAATGAGAGTCAATGATTTGTCTGATTACACAGGTATGGTCCTGATTCCAAACTACATCTCTTTTCTTCAAATTTAAAGATTTGTTCAATAACTTCCTGATCCCATTTCACCAACTGCAGCAAATTCTATACAATATTGATATAAAATAATGCCTTCCTCTAATGATTTTCATCCACAGAAACCCTTTTCTTTCTCAGTTTACTTTCCCCTATCCAGCTACCTTCTCCATGCCATCTTATTTTCCACTCTAGCAAAAGACCATCAGTTACTCTCTACAACAAACTTTAGACTGGTTATGTTTGGAAGTTGGCCCAGGGAAAATGGCATTGTCACATAAAATTAAACAGAAGTTCCTGAAAGGTAACAACTGACTTTTTCAGTGATTAAAAATTTTTCACTGTCATTGATGCTTTGAATCTGTTTTGCTGCTTTCTCCCTCATCTCTTGCAATTCTCTCGGTTTCTGGACTCTAGAATTCTGGCTAATCCTAACTGCATATTTGTAGCCTCTTGATTTTACTCTGTCTTCTTGAGAGGAGGCACAATATGGTGGAAAAAGCATTATTATTTCAGGGACAGATGGGTCAAGTTTCTAGTCTTAGTTTTCTCGCTTATAAAATAAGGAAGATCTTACTGGTGTTGTTATGAGGATTAAATAAGATCATTTAATAAGAAAATATAGTTCTCAGGATACAGGAGGCACTCAACTTACAATTAATAATAAATTTCAGTTTCCCTCTATGAAAACAGTAAGACCATCTACTTCATGTCATTTCTTTGTGAGGATCAAATCTGCGTATGTAGGAGTAAAATTATTAACACAGAGGCCCTGACCTCTGATGTAAACCAGATGTCAAGGAAGAGTAGAGAAATGGAAAACCATGAGCTTTGGCATCAGACATTGGTATCCCAGCTCT
Organism: Alouatta palliata; assembly: GCA_004027835.1. NCBI lineage: Eukaryota > Metazoa > Chordata > Mammalia > Primates > Atelidae > Alouatta > Alouatta palliata. Next base: position 8,269 of record PVKV010036638.1, read on the forward strand.
GCCAATTACTTAACTTCATTATCTTGAGCAAATTATTCAACCTCTCTGATCTCAGCTTCTCTTTCCAGTAAATGCAAAGGAGAGTACTTACTTCACAGGATAGTTCCGCGTACTCTATATATAAAATGCACAACACTGTGGTGAGTACAAGACAGGTGTTCTTGTATAAATGATAAATGTAACTATCATCAGCAACAATGCTGGCTTTTATTTTCAGCATACTGGCTAGATTTGGCTGTAACATAATCTAATGTATCTTTGCAATCTGAAAATCGTACATTATCTTTTGTCTGAAATATTTACAGTACTAGGAGCTAGATTGAAGCAGTGCTGCCTTGATAACATTTTAGACTTGCAGGGGAAAAAAATGGCTGTAGAACACATTCTAATTTACTTCCACTGATCACTAGAGAAACCAAGTTTGAGTTCAGAAATTATTCAGCACATGCTAGCTTAACAAGCAAGAAACAAAAATACAAGTTACTCTGACAATGGGCCATCATCTTTGAAAATAAAGGCCATGATACACACATTTCAAAATAAGCCAATCACAGAAATATAAATCTTCACAAATTTAGATTTTCTTGTCACTCACAGAAATACAGAGAAAATGTAGCTAAAACTTAAGTCACATGGTGAAATTTTTCATCAGTGCAATGCCTTATAACTTACCTAAATTCCAACAGCATTATCTTTCTAATAGCAAACCTGAAACATAAAAATAAAATGTTTAAAATAGAGAACACAAACATTTCAGTTTTTAACACAAATGCATTTGATGATGTTTTGTTTTCATATTAACCCACTTATCAAAATTCGTAATAGCAGATCACAACTTCCAATGTCAGTTCAACTTCTTAATCACTGACCAACATGTTTTCATTTAATACTCAAATAAAAACATTTTGCTACAGTCACGCCTTCCTAAAAGCACACAGGACACATGTCTATATTGCAAATGTGAAAATCAGATGTTTCACTTGCTTCTTAGTGTTGACAGTGAGCCTAAAATACTAAAATGTTGTGCAAGAAATGTAAGATATTTGTCTTTAATATACTGTCTTTATTGTAACAGAATTGCTTTGTTTTATATGAATAAACAATGATATAGTCATGTTTGTCCAAAATATAGTCATGTTGTCCCAAAGCAGGTACAAATGGCCACTAATTTGGTTTTATCATTTTTTATCATTTTATAATATTGGAAATAAAATAGATCAGAACACTGCCACTAGATAACAGTTGCCAGCTTTGAAAATCAAATGTATATATATGTATTACGATTTTGACAGGAAACCATCATCCTGTCAAAATTCTATTCCACTGATTTCTGACCTCTTAAATAGTTTCACTGAGCATGCAATGTCACATAACTTTAGTAAGAATGAAATGAAATGAAAGTTTTTACCATGCAAAAGCACAAAGACAGAATACTGCCAAAGTACTGGCTTCTACAGTTAACCAAGATGCTGAGTGGATGGATATGTCATCTTGGGTGACACACTCTCGATCTCCAACTGCAGACATTTCACTTGAATTAACTGCATATTAGACAAGAGAATTCACTCACTGACCACTATACATAAAACTCAACTTTTAATGTCTTCAGTCGCAAACAGGACCTCACAATAAAAGAAGAGAAAATTCTGGCTCATGAGATAGAATACCAGTGTTCTAGTCATGACTCAGTGTTACTTTGACAATGCCTTTTAAACATTCTTTTTGTTTTTCTTTCTTATTGAGACAGAGTCTTGCTCTGTCACCCACACTGGAGTGTGGCACGATCTCAACACTGTAACCTCCGCCTCCCAGGCGCAAATGATTTTTGTGCCACAGCTTCCCAAGTAGCTGGGATTATAGTCACATGCCACCATGCCTTGCAAATTTTTTTTTGTTTTTTGGGTTTTTGTTGTTGTTGTTGTTGTTGTTTTTGAGACAGAGTCTCACTCTGTCACCCAGGCTGAAGTACAATGGCGTAGCCTCGGCTCACTGCAACCTCCGCCTCCTGGCTTCAAGTGATTCTCCTGCCTCAGCCTCCCGAGCAACTGGGAGCAGCCTCCCAAGCAGCCTACCACCATGCCCGGCTAATTTTTGTCTTTGTAGTAGAGACGAAGTTTCCCCATGTTGTCCAGGCTGGTCTCGAACTCCTGAGCTCAGGTGATCCACCCACCTTAGCCTCCCAAAGTGCTAGGATTACAGGCATGAGCTACCACACCCAGCCTCTTTTAAACATTCTGCAATTCAGTTTCCTCATGTATAAAAACGGTAGAGCAGCCAACTTTCCTTTAAGATAACAGGTGAAAAATAAGCGTTCTTTTTTTTCCTGAGGTAGGTTTGCTCCGTTGCCTAGGCTAGAGTACAGTGGCACAAACACAGCTCACTGTAGTCTTGACCTCCAAGGCTCAAGCAATCCTCCCACCTCAGCCTCTCAAGTAGCTAGCTGGGACTACATGCATGTGTTACCACACCCAGCTAATGATTTTTAGTAGAGATGAGGTCTCACTATGTTGCCCAGGCTGGTTTCAAACTCCTGGGCTCAAGTAATCCTCCCACCTGGGCCTCTCAAAGTGCCGGGATAACAGGCATGAGCCACCATGCCTGGCTTTGAAAAATAAGTCTTGATATGACAAGATAAAACAAAAAACAAAACAAAACAAAAAGACAAGATAAAACAAAAGTCGTCTGAAAAACATTCAATTCTTCTTCTAGCAATCTCAGTGGTATTCATTAAATTTAGTTTTACATGTTTGCCAATAAACTCTCTGAGACAGATAAAGTGAACACCTTAACTGAAAGCGTACTTATAAGGGCCGGGCGCGGTGGTTCACGCCTGTAATCCCAGCACTTTGTGAAGCTGAGGCGGGCAGGTCACCTGAGGTCGGGAGTGCGAGACCAGCCTGATCAACATGGAGAAATTCCATCTCAATCAAAAATTCAAAATTTGCCGGGTGTGGTGGTGCATGCCTCTAATCCCAGCTACTTGGGAGGCTGAGGCAGGAGAATCGCTTGAACCTGGGAAGAGGAGGCTGTAGTGAGCCTTTTCTGTGTTATATTTCATAATAAAAGAGTCCATACATTTCAAATAAAAATAAACACTTTGGCAAAAGTAAATTACTCCATAAATCACCCTTTCTGAAAGCATAAAAACCACTTCGTTGGATTCATAACAGGATTAAACATCATACCAGAGTGTACTAGTTAAGAGGTTTCTAAAAGGCAAAGGATTCTTATTTCAGAACAGAGTACTCAAGGACAGGCGCAGTGGCTCACACCTGTAATCCCACCACCTTGGAAGGCCAAGGTGGGTGGATCACCTGAGGTCAGGAGTTCGAGACCAGCCTGGCCAACATGGTGAAACTCCGTCTCTACTAAAAATTTAAAAAATCAGCTGTGCATGGTGGCACATGCCTGTCATCCCAGCTACCCAGAAGGCAGAGATTGCAGTGAGCCAAGATCACGCCAGTGCACTCCACCCTGCAGCAAAACTCTTCTCAAAAAAAAAAAAAGAGCAGAATACTCAAAAGGAACCAGGGAACCAGTATTCAATACCTGGTGTGCCTCTAAATACTGGGCAACATCTTTGGCAAGAGTTATTTAACCTTTCTACTTCAGTTTCCTCATCCATAAAATGAGGATAATAGAGTTACGGTGCCGGGCGCGGTGGCTCACGCCTGTAATCCCAGCGCTTTGGGAGGCCAAGGTGGGTGGATCGCCTGAGGTCAGGAGTTCGAGACCAGGGCCGGGCGCCGTGGCTCACGCCTGTAATCCCAGCGCTTTGGGAGGCCAAGGTGGGTGGATCGCCTGAGGTCAGGAGTTCAAGACCAGCCAGGCCATCATGGTGAAACCCCATCTTTAAAAAAAAAAAATAATGTTACAGGGTTGTTGTGGGAATAAATAAGCCAGGTGCTTATAGCAGAATTCAAGGCGCTTAGAGCAGAACCTGGCACACAGTAAGCACTTAACCATTATTTTTAAAATATTTTGAAATTAAACTTGGATTAAGATTAAGATACACCTGCCAAATCTGATAACGGCAAGAAGAGCAAAAAGGAATCAACTGTGTAATGTACCACAGAGTAACACGACTATTACATCAAGCCATTTCCCCAACACTGAAAAGGCCTTGAGCATGTAGCTCAGAAAAATAATTTCTTCAGGAACTAGCCTAAAAAACTGGTCATCAAAAAAAATTTTTTTTGAGACAGAGTCTTGCTGTGTCGCCCAGGCTGGAGTGCAGTGGCGCAATCTCAGCTCACTGCAACCTCTGCCTTCCCAGTTGAAGACGATTCTCCTGCCTCACCCTCCAGAGTAGCTGAGATTACAGGTGCATGCCACCACACCCCCATGATTTTTGTATTTTTAGTAGAGACAGGGTTTCACCGTGTTAAATTTTAAAATACATACTACAGTTTACATGTTACAGGAGTATACTTAGAAATAAAAAATGTGTCCAAGATAAGAAAATGACTGCTAAAAGTGCCATAATAAATCTTAGCCATGCCAAAGATAGCTACTTCTTTTGAAACTAAAAATAACATAGGGCTGGGCGTGGTGGCTAATGCCTATAATCTCAGCACTTCGGGAGGTCAAGGCGGGCAGACTGCTTGAGCTCAGGAGTGAGATCAGCCTGGTAACACGGCAAAACCGTTTCTACCAAAAATACAAAGAGAATTAGCCGAGCATGGTGGTTTGCACCTGTGGTCCCAGCTACGCTTGAGGCTAAGGTTAGGGGATCGCTTGAGCCCAGGAGGCAGAGGTTGCGATGAGCTGAGACCACAGCTCTGCACTCAAACCTGGGTGAAAGAGAGCAACCCTGTCACACATACGTACACAAAAAGCAGCACGTCTATATGGCTTAAAAATCATTAGCAGCTTGTGGCTGTTACAAAAAATCACCTCTGAAGAAGAAATATTAACAGCAAGGGTTTAAATGAAAAAATAAACAAACAATTACTTTCCACAGGAGGGAAAGCCTGTTCCGAAGATTCAAAATCATTTTCAATTTAGTATAACCTTAATACAGAGGGGGAAAAATGATAATAGAATTAATCCACCTCCTCGTCTTTACTTTTCTCAGGAAATTTCATTCACACCCACCTTCAGACCAACAAGCAGCATGTTACAAATCTGCTCAAATGTCCTACCTTCAGAGAGGATTTGCCTAATTATTCTAAAATACCAGCCCCTGTCACTATCCTCTAACTACACTTTAATTCATAGCTCTTACTATCTCCTGACATTACAGACATATACATATCTGTCTGTCTGGCCCACTAGAATGTAAGCTCCAGGAGAACAGGGACTCTATCTATCCTCTTTTCTGTTGTACTGTTAGCACTGAAATGGTGGCTAATAAAAAGGAAGCTCAACTCAGTCTCTTTTTGTTGTTTGTTTTTTTTTTTTGAGACAGGGTCTCACTCTGTCACCCAGGCTGGAGTGCAGTGGCATGATTATGGCTCACTGCATCCTTAACCTCCTGCGCTCAGGTGATCCTCCCACCTCATCCTCTTGAGTAGCTGGGACTACAGACATATGCCACCATGCCCACCTAATTTTTTGTGTTTTTTCTAGACACAGGGTTTTGCCATTTTGCTCGGGCTAATCCTGAAGAACTTACTGGGCTTAAGCAATCTGCCCAACTCAGACTCCCAAGGTGCTGGGATTATAGGTGTGAGCCACCATGCCCAGCCAACCCAATCTCTTTTGAGCTATACACCTGGATACACAACTGCTTATTCCACATCTCCATCTTCATGGCTCTTATGTAGCTAGAACTCAAGGCATCCAAAAGTGAAAAAACGATCTACACTCAATCCTACCCTCAACAACATGGCAAAAGTCAGTCATAGCATCATTAATCACTCAGTAACTTAAGCAAAAAACTTCAGGGTCACCTTTGATCCCTCCTTTTCCTACATCTGCCGTATCTAAACATCACATCTCTCCACTTCTATCTTTCTCAAATGGACAATTCCTCTCCCAACCTTCCATGCAAGTCAAATCTATCACATCTTGAAACTGACTACTACAATACTCACCTAACTATTTCCCTGCCTCTTGCTGCTTCCAAATCCAAATTCCCGCTGGGTGCAGTGGCTAATGCCTGTAACCCCAGCACTTTGGGAGGCTGAGGTGGGTGGATCACTTGAGGCCAGGAGTTTAAGTCCAGCCTGGCCAACATGGTGAAACCCTGTCTCAAAAAAAGAAAAAAAAAAATGCAAATTATCTTTTTCAAATAACACTGTGCTTACAACTCTTCTCACTTCCTACTGTTTTTCAAATAAAAAAACAAAATCCCATTTAGTTCAATATCCTTTTAAAATACTCACTGGGCATACATGTCTGCAGGTAAAGGTTCCCAAGACACATTGTTAAATTTTTTAAAAGAAGCATGATGAAAAATGGCATGTGGAGTCCAAACCCTTTTATGTTTGAAAAACCATGTGAGGGGGTGGGGAATAGAACAGATGTATACACAGATAAATGAACCAGGGATTAAGGGACAGAAAAGATGATTTATTGACACGCCCTATTACATATGTATACTATATTATTATAAATTTAATAGTTTCTTACTTTCATAACTTTTAAGAATATTTTTAAAAGGTGAATCAGAAATAAGAAAATTAGTACTAGTTGAACTAAAATTAAATCTTCATGTTTACTTTTTTTCAAATTCCATCTAAATCCAAATAAACCCTACGGGATTTGATACCTCTAATCTGAGCCAAAAGTTAGAAGGCAAAAAATAATTTATGACTCTTCAAGACCTAAAGTTTTTCTAGTCACCATTTCCTTGATGACCAATTTGAAACAGAAAAAAAGGTTCCAAGTTATGATCACATTTAGAAGTTCAGCCAAGATCCAACTTGGTCCATTCCAATCACATTGTATAAAATTTAAATGCATTCCTACCTTGATTTGACAATCTCTTTTTCATATATCTCTTCAATAACCTGTTATCAAAAATATAAACATGTTTAATACCTCAACAACTTTTTTCAATCCCAAATTGACAGTTTTCAATGAGTAAGGTAATATAAAAGAAGTTGGAGCCGGGCGCGGTGGCTCACGCCTGTAATCCCAGCACTTTGGGAGGCCGAGGCGGGTGGATCACGAGGTCAAGAGATCGAGACCATCCTGGTCAACATGGTGAAACCCCGTCTCTACTAAAAATACAAAAATTAGCTGGGCATGGTGGCACGTGCCTGTAGTCCCAGCTACTCGGGAGGCTGAGGCAGGAGAATTG
>PVKV010036639.1:0-15516 GCA_004027835.1 Alouatta palliata
TTCACAGCCGAATTCTACCAGACATACAAAGAGGAGCTGGTACCATTCCTTCTGAAACTATTCCAAACAATCCAGAAAGAGGGAATCCTTCCCAAATCATTTTATGAGACCAACATCATCCTGATACCAAAACTCGGCAGAGACTCAGCAAGAAAAGAAAACTTCAGGCCAATATCCATGATGAACATAGATGCAAAAAATCTTCAATAAAATACTGGCAAACCGATTGCAACAGCACATCAAAAAGTTTATTTCCCTTTTGCTATGAAGCTTAGTTTGGCTGGATATGAAATTCTAGGTTGAAAGTTCTTTTCTTTAAGGATGTTGAATATTGGTCCCCACTCTCTTGTGGCTTGTAGGGTTTCTGCCAAGAGATCCTCTGTGAGTCTGATGGGCTTCCCTTTGTGAGTAACCCGACCTTTCTCTCTGGTGGCCCTTAGCATTTTCTCCTTCATTTCAACCCTGGTGAATCTGACGATTATGTGCTTTGGGGTTCCTCTTCTTGAGGAATATCTTTGTGGTGTTCTCTGTATTTCCTGGACTTGAATATTGGCCTGCCTTGCTATATTGGGAAAGTTCTCCTGGTTAATGTCCTGAAGAGTGTTTTCCAGCTTGGATTCATTCTCTCTGTGACGTTCAGGTACACCTAGCAAACATAGATTAGGTCTTTTCACATAATCCCATATTTCTTGGAGGCTTTGTTCATTTCTTTTCATTCTTTTTTCTCTAATCTTCCTTCTCATTTTATTTCATTGAGTTGCTCTTCCATCTCTGATATCCTTTCTTCTGCTTGGTTGATTTGGCTATTGAAATTTGTGTATGCTTCACTAAGTTCTCATGTTGTGTGTTTCAGCTCCATTAGGTCATCTATATTCTTCTCTAAGCTGTTTATTCTCATTAGCATTTCATCAAACCTTTTTTCAAGGTTCTTAGTTTCCTTGCATTGGTTTAGAACGTGTTCTTTTAGCTCAGAGAAGTTTGTTATTACCCTCCTCTGAAGCCTGTTTCTGTCAATTCATCAGACTCATTCTCCATCCAGCTTTATTCCTTTGCTGGTGATGAGTTGTGATCCCTTAGAGGAGGGGAGGTGTTCTTCTTGGGGTGTTTTCATTCTTTTTGCACTGGTTTTTTCCCATCTTTGTGGACTTATCTACCTGTGGTCTTTGTAGTTGATGACTTTTGGATGGGGTCTCTGAGTGGAAGTCCTTTTTGTTGATGATGAAGTTATTTCTTTCTGATTTTTAATTTTCCTTCTAACAGGCCCCTCTGCTGTAGGACTGCTGGAGGTCCACTCCAGACTCTGCTTTCCTGGGGATCACCTGTGGCAGTGTCTGCTTTGTTCTTGCTGGAATCTGACCTCCAGAGCTGTTCCTATTTGGCCATCTTGGATCCATTCCAAGAACTATTATTTTTAAGAGCAATTAGGGTGAAGGAACTAGAACAGTCAAATTCTAAGTTCTCCTTCAATTTGCTAACATCTGTATTACCAGGCCCACTTCCTCAGTGAATAATGCTGACAACAATGCCACTTTATTCTTCACTAAGGATATAATGTTTGTCTTAATTAACCCTATCAGCCTTATTTACTGTTAGAGGGGACTACATAAGGACATGAATACCAGGAGGTGAGACTTACTAGGGCCACCATGGAGGCTGCCTAACACATACTTAGAATTTCACAGGAATTATTTCTTTCAACCACATTATAGCTCCATGGGATAAGATAGTTACTAACATGATATCCATTTATAGATGTGGAAACTGAAGACATAGATAGGTCATGATAATGGTCTCAAAGCCACAGACACCCTTGTTAGAATAGGTCCACCAAGTCTCCTTGTCTGAGTACTTAACTATGGACTTTCAACCTCTAAGAATACAAACCTAGAAGGACATGAGAGTGATGTTACTAATGGTGAAGCTAAAAACTGTTCTTTGAGGTTGCATAATTATTAAAAGAGACCAGCCTGGGCAGTGTGGCAAGACCCCATCTCTATAAAAAAATTAAAAATTAGCTGGGCGTGGGGCACGGTGAAGTGAATACTAAATGGAGTAGAGCTGAAATGCAAGTGCAAGAGTGTTGTTTCCATATTGCTATGAAGGCAGACCTAGAATCCCTGTCAGCGGAAGAGGACCCTTCTGTGCTTTGCCTAAATCCTGTAAGAGTAGTCTAATCCACATATCTGGAATCTAACCAGGCTCCAACTACTGACTCCTTCCCTAGGTTGAGTTATATTTCAGAAAACAATGCTCAAGACAATGGGCTTAATTGTTCCAGAATTCATAAAAGAGAATCCCCTCACTGTAAATCAGTACATCGAGATCTGGTTTATAAATCTGTCTTTTAGTTTGGGCAACGCTGAGAAGGACAAAACTAAGGACAGATCTTGGAGGTTGACTTGACCAAGATTCTTCTTCCCTGTGTTAGTCCATTTTTGCATTGCTATAAAGAAATACCTGAGGCTGGTTAATTTATAGAGAAGTGAGACTTAATTGGGTCACGGTACTTCAGGCTGTACAAGCAAGCCTTCAGTATCTGCTTTTGGCAAGAGCCTCAGGAAACTTCCAGTCGTGGCAGAAGGCAAAGGAGGAGCAGGTGTATCACATAGTGAGAGTAGGAGTCAGGAAAAGTGAGTCTGCAACTCATTTAAACAATCAGATTTCACATGAGCTGGACAAGAACTCACTTATCACCAAGGGATGGTGCTAAGCCATGATTCATGAGGGATCTGCCACCATGATTCAGTCACCTCACACCAGGCTTTACCTCCAATGTTAGGAATCACATTTCAGCATGAGATTTGGAGGGGACAAACATCCAAATCATATCTTCTATGCCAGCAGCTGGATTTCGAAACTTCCTCTTCCATTTTAATAGAAACAAATAGCCCTAGAAATACTCGCTCACCTTGAATCATTTTGTAACTGTACTTCCAAAGTGAGGCTTCTGGCTTCATGCAGCACCAGTAGCCAAAGACTGGAGAGTAACAGCCACAATCAAGAACTGTGCAGAAAGAATGTTTCATCCTAAGACCTAGTCGGCATCCTCCCAGAAGCAGTTCCCCCTTCTTTTGGAATATTAAGGAAATTTTATTTTTTAAAAAAGTAGTTATGAACTCTAGCACCAAATCCAACTTTACTCTGAAACCTAATCTCTGCCACTTTATAAATAACAACCAAATGAGTAATAGAAATGCAAATTAAACTGCAGGGGAGGATTGGTGGCTAAAGGTAAAGAAATCCTTGGAGAATTGGTTTATCTCCTGGGTAATGAAGATGGCAGACTGGTATGCAGATTAGTTTGTTCTCTCCTAAGCCATGGGAAAACAAATGATGAGAAGTGACGATACAGCTGTGGAATGCATCCTAAAGCCCAACTATTTGGCTTCCCAAGATTGTCCCCAAGCTTTCACACAATAATGTTTGATTACTACAGTAACTGATAACTGTTTTTGCTTGTGTTTTTCACAATGCTTTTATAGTCTGCCTTCTCGGCTTGGGACTGCTGAAAATCTTCAATGTGTAACTGCTGTTTTCCATAAGAACCTGCTCACAGGGAGCACGTTCTAGAAAAGCAGGTTTTCAGAAGCAATCCAATATTTTCACAGCAGTGGCCTCCATGCACAGTTCTTTTAATAGCCTAGGGAGGCAGCTCTGGAGTTCATAATATGAAATTAGAATATGAACTACATATGTCACTAGGGCACAAAAACAGCCAGGATCCCCACTCATTCCTATACATACTTACCTTAATAGAGATGTGAATTCTAGTCTTCTGAACATGTTTGCATCCTGGTAGTGGCCAAACTGGCTTTTCCTGGATATGCAGAAGATCTAAATATGCGAAGTTCAAAAATAACATGTAAGTCAACAGCATAATGTAACTGCCAAAAAACATGCTATAAGCACTCAGCAGAGCCTATTGCCCATAAAGAGGAATGTATTCATGCCCCTAGACCACCTCTACTCACCTGCACCCTATATATCACCCTGTTTGCTTCAAATTTAGCAAGGACAGTGATGGCATCAAGTGACCCTTTCCCCACTGCCACCCTGTTCCAATCTAATTGGCTTTTGGGAGGATCTTTGCCTACTTAACTTCCTTAGGACTTAAGAGTCAAAAAAAAAAAAAATCTTTTCTCACTCTGATAGTTTAACAGGATATATGACACTAATTCATACTAATTCATTTTTTTATTTTCTTCTTTCTTTTTTTATTTTTTTCAGCCTCCTGAGTAGCATGAATTGCAAGTGTGCACCACCATGCCCAGCTAATTTTTGTATTTCTAGTAGAGGCAGGGTTTCACCATGTTGGCTAGGCTGGTCTTGAACTCCTGACCTCAAGTAATCTACTTCCTTGGCCTCCCAAAGTGCTGGGATTACAGGCATGAGCCACTGTGCCCGGCCTTTTTTTCTTTTTTGTTTTTTAAGGTAGGGTCTCACTCTGTAACCCAGGTTGGAGTACAGTGGTGCAGTCCAGCTCATGGTAGCCTCAACCTCCTGTGCTCAAGCAATCCTCCCACCTCAGCCTCCTGAGTAGCTGGGACCACAGGCATGCACTACCATGCCCAGCTAATTTTTTAATTTTTTTGTTGAGATGAGGTCTCACTATATTGCCCAGGTTGGTCTCAAACTCCTGAGGTAAAGCAGCCCTCCTGCCTCAGCTTCCCAAAGGGTTGGGATTATAGGTAAGCCATTGGGCCTGGCTGCAAGTGTTTTTTTTTTTTTTTTTTTTTTTTTTTTTTTTTTTTTTTTTTTTTTTTTTTTTTTTTTTTTTTTTTGTTATCCTCTTGCACCTAATGTTACTGGCAAGAAGTTCAAAATTCTACAAAACTTAATAAATTTAATTACCTAAAAAGTGGAACAAAGTGGGAGGATTATTACTGCTTTACATTTTTTTAGTTTCTAAAACTGGCTTGATAAAAGATAGCTATTGCTCTGTTCAACCCGTTGCAATTTTACATGTCATGTAACCTGTGGAAAATTCCACTGAATACTCATGAGATATTGACAGTGAAAAGACAGATATTATTTTAGTATTATCATGAAAATATGGTTGATTTCTGTACCCCCAGAAATAGTCTTGGTGAACCACAGGAATCCCTAGATAACATATTGAGAACTACTGGTATAAAGAACTTCTAAAAATAGAAAAGAAGAATCCTAATAACTTTGTTTTAAAATGGGCTAGTGAAATGAACAGATTATTCAGAGAAGAAAAAGGAAATGGCCCTTAGACATGTGAAATGATGCTCAATCTTGCTCTTAGTAAAAAAAAAAAAAAAAAAAAAACATAAACTAAAATGATGCCAAGACATTATTTATCAAAAAAGAAGTTACTCAAAAATTGACAATGGACTTTGTTGATAAAACTGTGGAGAAACCGGTAACAGCAAGAATATTGGCATTCACAAATTAGTTTGGCCACTGTGGAAAGTAGTTTGGTGATTTCTCAAAGAATTTAGAACTGCCATTCAATCTAGCAATTACATTACTGAGCATACACCCAAAGGAAAATAAGTCATTCTTCCAAGAAGACACATGCACTTGTATGTTAATCACAGCTCTATTCACACAGCAAAGACATGGAATCAGCCTAGATGCCCATTGATAGTGGTTTCAATACAGAAAATGTGGTACATAGGCACTGTGAAATACTATAAAGCCATAAAAAAGAATGAAATCATGTCCTTTGCAGCAACATGGCTGCAGCTGGAGGCCATTATCATAAACAAATTAACACAAGAAGAAAACCAAATACTGTATATTCTTGTTTATGAGTGGGAGCTAAACATTGAGTACACATGGACATAAAGATGAGAACAGTAAACACTGGAGACTACTAGAGGTGGGGTTGTGGGCCGAAAAACTACCTATTGGGCCCACTACCAGGGATCCTTTTTTTTTTTTTTTTTTTTTTTTAAGATGGAGTCTCACTCTGTTGCCCAGGCTGGAGTGCAGTGGCACAGTCTTGGCTCACTGCAACCTCCACCTCCTGGGTTCAAGCGATTCTTGTGCCTCAGCCTCCCGAGTAGCTGGGACTGCAGGTACATGCCACCTCATCCAGCTCATTGTTTTGTATTTTTAGTAGAGAGGAGGTTCCCCCAAATCCAAAATAAAATTTCAAATTTTAAAAATAAATAAACGATTCTAATAGCCATTCAATTTCTATACATTATGAAAGACTCTTAAAATGCCTACTAAAAGATTAATTAGCCACCATAGCTAAAATGGCCATTTTAATAGATATTTAGCATATTTTTCCACTTTGAATTTCACTAACCAATAATGCCTAAAGGAAATCACTATTCTGTTTTTAACACTTTTAATCCAGTTATCTTCATATCTAAAATTTGTAAGAAATTGCCTTATCTATGCACAGGCATCACCTTGTGATTTTTAAAAAAGGAAATTTTTATGTATAACAAAGCATTATTCAGTATTCTGATTTCTAATTGCTTCTACAAATAAACTGATAAAATGTGATTTAAAGAAAGGTCATTGCCACAGTTATCTTCAGTTTCTCCCATGTTTTCTTTTAGGAGTTTTGTAATTTTGCATTTTGCATATACGTCTGTGATCCCTTTTGATTTTCTTGAAAGGGGTAAGGTCTGTGTTTACAATCTTTTTATTGTTTGCTTGTGGGTGTTTAGTTGTTCCAACATCATTTGTTGAAAAGATGATTTTTCTCCGTTGGGATGCCTTTGTCCTTTGTCAAGGATCAGTGGACTGTATTTGTGTGGGCCTATTTCTGTGCTCTTTATTCTGTTCCATTTGTCTACTTTTCTGTCTTTTCCCCAGTATCACACTCTTTTGACTGCTATAGTTTTGTAGAAAGTCTTGAAGTCCAATATGTCAGTCTTCTGACATTGTTTTTCTCATTTAATATTTTGTTTTCTATTTTGGTTCTTTAGACTTTTCATATAAACTTTGTTATCAGTTTGTCAATATCCAAAAAATAGCTTGTTGAGGTTTTAATTGGGATTTCATTGAATCTATATAGATCAAGTTAGGAGGAATTGACATCTTAACAATACTGAGTCTTTTTGTCCTTGTAGATGAAATATATTTTATTTGGATTTTCTTTTGTTTCTTTGATCAGAGTTTTGTAGTTTTCTTCATATAGATCTTGAACACATTTTGTAAAATTTATACTTTTTTGTAGCTACTGCAATTGGTGTTATGATTTCAATTTCAAATTCAAATTGTTCATTGCAGGCATATAAGAAAACAATTTTTCATCAACCTGGTATCCTGCAGTCTTATGAATAAGATTGCTTATTAGCTTTAGGAGAAAAATAAAGAACCTTAACATTAAAAGTGTTGGTTCTAAACATCAATTCTCTCTAAAGGAAACCAGGAATCCTTAAAAAAAAAAAAAAAAAAAAAACTGTTTTCCAATCTGGGCAGAAATGTGCAGATGAGCCTACAATATGTTGTCATGCCTGATAATAAGGAAGCTATCAAAGAATATTAGAATTATGTCTAGGGGGCTCAAGAGCCAATTCAGTGATGTTCCCACTTGCCAAATATGGTATAATACAATGTCAACACCAATAAGAGTAATAACTACAGTGTATTAAAATACATAAGACATGTTTAAATCTATGATTTTATAATACTATAATAAGTCAACACTGAAGATAGCAAACAAATTGATCATTTGAGTGTTAATAAAGGAAAAACTAAAACACTTATCCTGCCTTTCCTTTAAGAACTATACCAACAAGTTGCCAAATAGTAGATGAAGGGATAACAGATTGCCAATGACTATTATATGACAAGAGAGACAAACACATACTATGTGTCTCCTGAGGAAGATGTCAACCTATGAAACCTATAAAATATTCTTGGAGGAAAAAACAAACTAAATCAGAGCAAGCCTCTAAATTTGATTATCTATTTGCCAAATTGGCAGAAAACATTTGTTCACTCAATAGTGAGTTACTCGACTTATGTGAAATTTTCCAGGAAGCTATGCCCCATAAAATCCATAGATCCCAGGCTGGTTTACCAGAAGTAATCCTAGATAATGGTAAATCCTAGATAATGGTATATCCTGCTGAACTCTCCCACTAGCAAATATTACTAGTTGTTTATCAGGATATCTGTCATTAGCATACTTACAAGGAGATTTGACTGAATTGCCTATCTTCTTTTTCTCCCCAGGGAAATTCCTTTGTGAGAAACAGAACGATAGACCTATTGTTTAACCATTTACTTTTTTCATGTCCTTTCAGCTAAAACATACCGAAAGGTCACAAGTATAAAATGAGACAAATGGAACAGAATAAAAAAATCCAGAAATTATTTAAAATTTTTCTATATCCTAGGGATAACTAAGAATCAATAGAGAAGCAATGAATTGTTTAATAATAGTGTTAAGAACATGGAGTCACTGTGGTAGCTCTACTCCCCAAAGATCCTTACCTCCTGGTACGTACAACCTCATATAGTTCTTGCTTACAGTGTATTGTGGTTGGTTTGTGTAACCAGCAGCATATGGCAGAAGTGATTATAAAACTATGATTATAAAAGGTACCATTATAAAACACTGTGATGTATATATTGGGTGCATTCTCTTTCATATCTATCCACATATTCCAAAAATACTTTGGTAACAAAACTGGGATATACCATAACAAAAATCTAAAATGTGGGATAGAAAGTAGACAGCACCTGGATGGATGAAGGACTTTAAAGAGAGTATTGGTGAAAACCTAAATTGCCTTAATCAGACTGTTTGTAGAATTTTAGACTTAGAAGAGGCTGTTGGTGAGGGCTCAAAAGAAAATGAGGAATATCTTACTGAAAATTGGAGGAAAAATTATTCTTGTTATATAGTGGTAGAAATTTTAGCGACAGTCACCAGAAGTAATGTGGAAGGTACGAAAGGTACCTAGTGACCTGGATGATCTAGCTAAGGAAATTTCTAGCCAAAATGATGAAAATGCCGTGTAAATTATACATAGAATACATCGGAAAGCTTATCCACCATGATCAAGATGGCTTCATCCCAGAGATGCATGACTGGTTCAACATACGCAAATCAATAAATGTAATCCACCTCATAAACAGAACCAATGACAAAAACCACATGATTATCTCAATAGATGCAGAAAAGGCCTTCAATAATTATATATTCTTTGAGAATTATATATGCAGAGACATCACCAACTTGGACTAAAGGGAACAGAGACAGTGCAAAATGAAAAGAGGTCTTAGCACCCCAAAAATAAAGAAGAGGCATATGGAGAAACCATTTAGCTGCAAACACAGACTACCTTTCATAAAAATGAAAGGATGACTCAGTAAAACCAACAGCCCAGAGAGTATAGCCAAGAGTCATGAAGAATAACTACTGGGCAGAAGCAGGATTGAGTTTTTTTAAGAAATTGCTAACATTTGCCCAATTCAATTTTATAATTGCTGTTTTTGAATAGCCAAGGCAATCCTAAGCAAAAAGAATAAAACTGGAGAAATCACATCGTCTGACTTCAAACTGTACTACAAGGCTATAACTAAAGTCTGTAACCAAGACTATGTAATCAGAACAGCATGATACTGATACAAAAATAAACACATTGATCAAAGAAACAGTATAGAGTACACAGAAATAAAGCCACACACTTACAACTATCTTTTCTTTGACAAAGCTGACAAAAACAAGCAATGGGAAACAGACTCCCTATTCAATAAATAATGCTGGGATAATTGGTTAGCTATATGCCAAAGACTGAAAGTGAACCCCTTCCTTACATCATACAAAAAAAAATCAACCCAAGATGGATTAAAGACCTAAATGTAAAACCAAAAACCATAAAAACCCTCAGAGATAAGCTAGGAAATACTATTTTGGACATAGGAACTGGCAAAGATTACATGAAAAAAATGTCTAAAGCAATTGCAACAAAGGCAAAAATTGATAAAGGGGAGCTAATTAAACTAAAGAGCTTCTGTATAGCAAAATAAACTATCTACAGAAAAAAAATAGGTAACCTACAGAATGGGAGAAAATATTTGCAAACTATACATCTGACAAAGGTCTAATATCCAGAATCCACAAGGAAATTAAAGATACAAGCAAAAAACAACTCCATTAAAAAGTGAGCAAAGCTAACAACTAAACAAAGCCCAGGACCAGAAGGATTCACAGCCGAATTCTACTAGCGGTACAAAGAGGAGCTTGTACCATTCCTTCTGAAACTATTCCAAACAACAGAAAAAGAAAGAATCCTTCCTAACTCTTTTTATGAGGCAAGCATCATCCTGATACCAAAACCTGGCAGAGACACAACAAAAAAGGAAAATATTCAGGCCAACATCCCTGGTGAACATAAATGTGAAAATCCTCAATAAAATACTGGCAAACCAAATCCAGCGGCAAATTAAAAAGCTTATCCACCATAATCAAGTCAGCATCATCCCTGGGATGCAAGGCTGGTTCAACATATGCAGATCAATAAATGTAATCCATCACATAAACATAACCAATGACAAAAAACACGATTATCTCAATAGATGTAGAAAAGGCCTTTGGTGAAATTCAACAGTGCTTTATGCTAAAATCACTCAATAAACTACATATTGATGAAACGTATCTCAAAATAATAGCTATTTATGACAAACCCACAGCCAATATCTGAATGGGCAAAAGCTGGAAGCATTCCCTTTGAAAACTGGCACAAGACAAGGATGCCCTCTCACCACTCCTATTCAACACAGTATTGGAAGTTCTGGCCAGGACAATCAGGCAAGATAAAGTAATAAAGTGCATTCAAATAAAAAGAGAGGAAGTCAAATTGTCTCTGTTTGCAGATAACATGATTGTACATTTAGAAAACCCCATTGTCTCAGCCCCAAAACTCCTTAAGCTTATAAGCAACTTCAGCAAAGTCTCAGGATACAAAATCAATGTGCAAAAATCACAAGCATTCCTATACACTAATCATAGACAGAGAGCCAAATCATGAGTGAACTCCATTTACAATTACTACAAAGAGAATAAAATACCTAGGAATACAACTTACAAGGGATGTGAAGGACCTCTTCAAGGAGAACTACAAACCACTGCTCAAGGAAACAAGAGAGGACACAAACAAATGGAAAAATATTCCATGCTCATGGATGGGAAGAATCAATACCATGAAAATGGCCATACTGCCTAAAGTAACTTATAGATTCAATGCTATTTCTACCAAGCTACCATTGACTTTCTTCACAAAACTAGAAAAAACTACATTAAATTTCATATGGAACCAAAAAAGAGCCTGTATAGCCAAGAGAATCCTAAGCAGAAAAAACAAAGCTGGAGGCATCAGGCTACCTGAATTCAAACTATGCTACAAGGCTGCAATAAGCAAAACAGCATGGTACTGGTACCAAAACAAATATATAGACCAATGGAACTGAAAAAAAGCCTCAGAAATAACACCACACATCTACAACCATCTGATCTTTGACAAACCTGACAAAAACAAGTGATGGAAAAAGGATTCCCTATTTAATAAAAAGTGCTGGGAAAACTGGCTAGCCATATGCAGAAAACTGAAATTGGACCCCTTCCTTATACCTTATACAAAAATTAACTCAAGATGGATTAAAGACCTAAATGAAAAACCTAAAACCATAAAAACTCTGGAAGAAAACTTAGGCAGTGCTATTCAGGACATAAGCATGGGTAAATACTTTATGACTAAAACATCAAAAGCAATTGCAACAAAAGCCAAAATTGAGAAATGGGATCTAACTAAGCTAAAGAGCTTCTGTACATCAAAAGAAACTATCATCAGAGTGAACAGGCAGCCTATAGAATGGGAGAAAATTTTTGCAGTCTATTCATCTGATAAACATATTAAGAATCTACAAAGAACTTAAATTTACAAGAAAAAAAAATTCCATCAAAAAGTGGGTGAATGATATAATATTGGGGTTCAGGAGTTCAGGGTGCCCTCAGCCCCCTGAGAGGATGTTTCTCCAGGTTCCTGGTCTCATGCCTTCTCAAGAATGATAGAGGGGACCACAGTGCAGTGCGCAATAAATGCCAGACTCAAACGTGTTTGTAGAAAGTGATTTATCTAAAGAGAGAGAGAAACAGGAGAGGGAGAGAGGAAGAAACAGCTAACTCTCACACTGAGTGAGAGAATCCAGAAAGATGGAATCCAGGAGAGGAAAGCAGTTTCGACAAGAGTGTTAGGGAATAAAGAGAAAGATGGAGTTTAGGAGGAGAAGACAGGCTTCTACAAGGGAATGTGGAAGGGGACTCCAGAGGGAAAATCCTGGAGAGAGAAAGATGGCTTCCACGAAGGGAGTGTTCATGGAAAGGGACCCAAACATGGAGTCTGAAGGGGTGTGGAAGAAGGGGACTTTTAACCTGGGAGGAATCCCCACCTTCTCTAAGACCCCAGGCCAATGAAAGGAGTTCCTTAAAACTTCCACTGGAGTGATTGACTTAGTTTCTTCCCCTGCCCACAAAATTCAAACATAAACTGTTAAATCTCCCAGATGGAAAGAGATGGGAGGGGGGCATGGTGCTGGGAAGTTTTTACCCTTAAACCTATGCCCACTTGTGGACCCAGAAAGAGAACACATTCCCTCAATATAAACAGACAATTCTCAAAAGAAGACATTTATGTCTTCATTATGTCTTCTTATGTCTTTATGTCAAAACAAACATGAAAAAAAAGCTCATCATTATTGGTCATTAGAGAAATGCAAATCAAATCCAAAATGAGATACCATCTCAGGTCAGTTAGAATGGCAATCATTAAAAAGTCAAAAACAACAGATGCTGGAGAGGATATGGAGGCATAGGAAGGCTTTTACACTGTTGGTGGTAGTGTAAATTAGCTCAACAATTGTGGAAGATACTGTGGCAATTCCTCAAGGATCTAGAACCAGAAATGCCATTTGACCCAGCAATCCCATTACTAAGAAAATACCCAAAGGATTATAAATTATTTTACTATAAAGACACATGTACACATGTTTATTGCAGCACTATTCACAATAGCAAAGACTTGGAACTGACCCAAATACCCATCAATGATAGGCTAGATAAAGAAAATGTAGCACATATACACTATGGAATACTATACAGCCATAAAAAAGAATGAGTTCATGTCCTTTGCAGGGACACAAACGAAGCTGGAAACCATCATTCTCAGCAAACTAACACAGGAACAGAAAACCAAACACTGTATCTTCTCACTTATAAGTGGAAGTTGAACAATGAGAACACATGGACACAGGGAGGGAAATATCGCACACCTGGGCCTGTCAGGGGGGTAGGAGGAAAGGGGAGGAAGAGCATTATGACAAATAACTAATGCATGTGAGGCTTAAAACCTAGATGATGTGTTGATGGCACATCAACTAACATGACACATGTATACCTATATAACAAACCTGCACATTCTTCATATGTATCCCAGAACATAAAGTATGATAAAAAAAAAAAAAAAAGTGGCCGAAGTGGGTGGATCACGAGGTCAGGAGATCGAGACCATCCTGGTCAACATGGTGAAACCCCGTCTCTACTAAAAATACAAAAATTAGCTGGGCTTGGTGGCACGTGCCTGTAGTCCCAGCTACTAGGGAGGCTGAGGCAGGAGAATTGCTTGAACCCAGGAGGCGGAGGTTGCGGTGAGCCGAGATCGCGCCATTGCACTCCAGCCTGGGTAACAAGAGCGAAACTCCGTCTCAAAAAAAAAAAAAAAAAAAAAGTGGGTAAAGGACATGAATGGACACCTTTCAAAAGAAGGCATATGTGGAGCTAACAGTCATATTTTTTCTCAAATGTTCAAATGCCCAATATTAATAATCATTAGAGAAATGCAAATCAAAATCACAATGAGATACGAGCTACACCAGTCAGAATGACTGTTATTAAAATTCAAAAAACAACATTCTGTGAGGTTGCAGAGAAAAAGAATGCTTGTAAACTGCTGGTGAGAGAGTAAATTAGTTCAATCATTATGGAAAGCAGTGTAGCGATTTCTCAAACAGCTAAAAATGGAACTAGCATTCAAAACAGCAATCCCACTACTGGGTATATACCCAAAGCATTACAAATTGTTCTACCGTAAAGAGACATGCACATATATGTTCATTACAGCATTATTCACAATAGCAAAGACATGAAATCAACCTAAATGTCCGTCAACAGTCAGCAGGATAAAGAACATGTGGTACATATGCAGCCATAAAAAGAACAAGACCATGTTCTTTGCAGGGATGTGGATGGAATTGGAGGCCATTATCCTTAGCAAACTAACAAAGGAACAGAAAACCAAATACCGCATGTTTTCACTTGTAAGTGGGAGCAAAATAATGAGAACACGTGGACAAAAAGAAAACAATAGACCCTGGGGTCTACTTGAGGGTGGAGGGTAGGAGAAGTAAGAGAGTCCAAAAAAAAAAACAAAGGATTCTGGTGTATAAAATACTCTGTACACCAAACCCCTGAGTCACAATTTTACCTCTATAACAAACCTGCACATGCCCCCCTGAATCTAAAATAAAAAATATTAAAAGATTGTTTTTCCTTTTATTTTTTCAGTTGGCATACAGTTATTGTACATGTTTATGAGGTACATAGGGATATATGAATACATATAATGTATAGTGATCAGATCAGGATAAGTTGCATATCATCATGAACACATTTATTTCTTTGTGTTGGAAACATTCAATACCTTCCTTTTAGCTAATTAAAAGGACATAATATATTATTAACTTACAATGGTATAGAATGCTAGAACTTATTCTTGCTATTGTGTTGTAATTTTGAATCCTTTGAAAAATCTCTCCCTTTCACTCCCTTCCGCCAGCCCTTTTCAGCCTCTAGTATTATCTTTTCTTCTCTGATCTCAACTTTTATTAGCTGCCACATATGAATAACACTATGTGATATTTGTCTTTCTGTGCTTGATTTATTTAACTTAACAAGGTGAACTCCAGTTTTACCCATGTTGCAGTGAATGACAGAATTTCATTCTTCTTTATAGCCTAATCATATTCCATTGTGCATATAACCCACATTTTCTGTATCCATTTATTTGTTGTTGGACATCTAGGTTGATTCTACATCTTGGCTATTATGAATAGTGCTGCTATAAACATGATGTTACAGATGTTTGATATACTGATTTTCTTTCCTTTGGATAAAGGTCTGGTAGTGAAATTACTGATTATATGTGGTAGTTCTATTTGTAGATTTTTTTAAACCTCCATACTGTTCTCCAAGTGGCTATACTCGTTTACATTCCCACTGGCAGTGTAGAAACATTAGCCCTTTCTCTGCACCCACAGCACCATTTGTTATTTTTTTGTCTTTTTGATAATAGCCATCCTAACTGGAGTAAGATGATACCTCATTGTGGTTTTGATTGACATTTCCCTGGCGATTACTGATGTTGAGCATTTTTTTTTGTATATTCATTGCCCATTTATACATATTCTTTTGGAAATGTCTATTGAGATCATTTGCCTATTTTTTTTTTTTTTTTTTTTTTT
>PVKV010036640.1:0-15516 GCA_004027835.1 Alouatta palliata
ACCCAGCAATCCCATTACTGGGTATATATCCAAAGGATTATAAATCATTCTACTATAAGGACACATGCACACGAATGTTCATTGCAGCACAGTTTACAATAGCAAAGACCTGGAACCAACCCAAACGCCCATCGATGATAGACTGGACAGCGAAAATGTGGCACATATACACCATGGAATATTATGCAGCCATCAAAAATGATGAGTTTGCATCCTTTGTAGGGACATTGATGAACCTGGAAGCCATCATTCTCAGCAAACTGACACAGGAACAGAAAATCAAACACCGCATATTCTCACTCATAGACAGGTGTTGAACAATGAGAACACATGGACACAGGGAGGGGAGCATCTCACACTGGGGTCTGTTGGGGGGAAAAAGGGGAGGGACAGCAGGGTGTGGGGAGTTGGGGACGGATAGCATGGGGAGAAATACCAGATATAGGTGATGGGGAGGAAGGCAGCAAATCACACTGCCATGTGTGTACCTATGTAACAATCTTGCATGTTCTTCACATGTACCCCCAAACCTAAAATGCAATAAAAAGTATATATATATATATATATATATATAAAGACACTCTCAAAATTTGTCCCTCAAAAAGTTTCAGCTGCCACTTTATTTCATGTCTTTATATTCTTCCACACTGTGACTTCCTGTGCTCCTGTCTTAACTAACTCAATATTCTTTATAAAGTATAAACAGGGCCAAGTTTGGTGGCTCACACTGTAATCTCAGTATTTTAGGAGGCCCAGGTGGGCAGATCACTTGAGGTCAGGAGTTTGAGACCAGCCTGGCCAACATGATGAAACCCCATCTCCACTAAAAATACAAAAACTAGCTGGGAGTGGTGGCATGCAATTGTAGTCGTAGCTCCTCAGGAGGCTGAGACAGGAGAGTCATTTGAACCCCAAGGTGGAGGTTACAGTGAGCTGAGATCATAGCACTGCACTCCAGCCAAAAAAAAGTATAAACAGCTTTACTGAGATGCATTATGTACCATACAATTTATCCACAAAATATACAATTTTAAAATGTGATATATTGCTCAATAATCACCACAATTTTAGAAGATCTTCATCAGCTCTCAAAGAAGCCATGTCCTCATTACCAGTGTCTCTCTGTTTTATCCTTACTACTGGGCCCTGTGACCACTAGCCTACTTTCTGTCTGTATGGATTTGCCTCTTCTGTACATTTCATAGAAATGAAAGCAGCTCAGGTGTGGTGGTTCATGCCTGTAATCCTCCCATTTCGGCCTCCCAGTACAATGAATCTCCGTGAAACCCAGATCAAGGTGGCAAAAAATGATGATCACATCAGTGCATTCCAGCCTGCTCAAGAGTGAGATTCTGTCTCACAAAAATAAAAATAAAATTTAAAAAAGAAATGGAATCATACAACATATGGCTTTTTGTGACTCACTGTTTTCACTTAGCATAATGTTTACAAAGTTTACGCAAGGTGTTGTATATATTCGTACTTTGTTCTTTTTCATTGTTGAATAACACTCTATTGTATAGCAACTCAGTCTTTTAAAATTATTTTGCAGGTGGCGCTGGTAGTAACAGCTGGGGAGCAGGTTGGGGGAGGCCTGAGTGAGTGGAGGCAGCCATGCTGTATGTATGTGTGTGTTTGTGTGCATGTGTCATGTTCACATGTGTATGCGTATGTGTCCTGGTGTGAATGTGTGTCAGTATATACTTGTGTGTTATGTGTGCATGAGTGTGCACATGTGTTCATGTGTGCACGTGTCTTGTTTGCATGCCTGTGCACATATGTCTTCAAATGTGTCCTTGTGTGCATGTATGCACGTGTGTGCATGTGTATCCATGTGTGTATGTGTGTGCACATAAGCTTTTGGATATGCATTCTGTGCCTATGTATGAATATGTGTGACCATGTGTGCATGTGTTTGTGTGTATATGTGTGTCTTGTTTCCATGTGTTTGAACATCAACTTCAGTGAGCATATGATCCACATGTGTGCTTGTGTGTGCCCATGTGCACCATGTGTGCACGTGTGCACATGGGTGTCAATGTGTGAATGTGTGTTGGTGTCTACATGTGTGTACACATGTGTGTTCATGTGTGCATCTGTGCACATGAGTGTGCATGTGCATCAGAGTGTGCTTTCATCTGTATGCATACGAGTCATGTGTGCATATGTATGCATGTTTGTCAATGTGTGCATATGTGTGCATATGTGTTTGTGCATGTGGGTTCATTTGTGCATGTATGGGTACATGTGCACGTTTGTGTGCATGTGTGGGTCCATGTGTGCATGTCAGTGCAAATGTGTTTTTGTGTACAGGTGTGAGCATGTTTGTGCACATTTGTATGCATGCGTATATGTGTGTCTGTTTGCACATATGTGTGTCTGTGTGCATGTATGTTGACATTTGTTCATGTGTGCAAACGTGTGCGTGTATGTGAATGTGTGTGCATGTGTTTGTCGCTGTGTGCATGTGTGTGCAAATGTGTGTTCATGTGTGCAGGGGTTTTTGTGTGTGCAATTGTGTGCAACTGTGCATATTTATGTGTGTGCTTATGTGTGACTGTGTGTACCTGCGTGTGCACGTGTGTGTCTGTGTACATGTGTTTATGTGTATGTATTGTTTCTACACATGTGCACATGAGTGTCCGTGTGTCCTTGTATGCACATGTGTGCATGTGTGTACACATGTTCATATGTGTAATTGTGTATACATGTGTGTAAGTTTGTGTGTGTGAGGACATGTGTGTCAGCATGTGTGAGCATGTGTGTTACCATGTGTGTGCACTGTGTGTCCGTATGTGCAGATGTCATGTATACATATGTGTGCACGTGTGCATTTTTGGGCGTGTGTGTTTGTGTGTGCATGTGTCCATTTTCATGTGTGTGTGCATGTGTCCATGTGTGTGAATATGTGTGACCTTGTATGCATATATGTCTATGTGTGCATGTGATTTTGTGTGTGCATGTGTGAGTCATATTTGCATGCTTGCATATATGCATGTCAGCATGGATGCATGTCTCTTCACACGTGTATGGGCATGTGTTCATCTTGTGTGCATGTGTGTATGTGTGTCCATTTGTGTGGACATGTGCATTGTGTACATGTGTGTATATGTGTATCTTGTGTGCATGTGGCTAAACATGTGTCCTTGTGTTCATGTGTGTGCATCTGTGTTTACATGTGTGGGTAAGTGTGTTCATTTGCATGTATGTGCACATGCGTGGCTGCATGTGTATGTGAGTGTCCATGTGTTCATGTGTGTGAAAATATGTCCGTGTGTTCATGTGTTTTCATGTGTGCATATTTTTGTCATGATTGCACTGTGTGTTTGTGTCTGCATTTGTGTGTCAGTGTGTGCATGCTTTTACACATGTGTCTTCATATGTGCGTGTCTGTGTGTGCATGTGTGTCATCTTTGCATGTGTCTTCACCTGTGTGCCCGGGTGTGCATGTGTGACTGTTACTACATGTTTGTGTACATATATGTCCTTGTATACATTGTGTGTTCATGTGCGCATGTTCAGGAGCTTCTGTGTTCCCGTGTGCATGTGTGTGGAAAAGTGCATCTATGAGTGCATATGTTATTTGTGAAAGTGTATCATGTTTGTATGTGTGAGCACATGTGTGTCTCTGTGAATGAGTGTCCATGCATATATGTGTGTGCACATATGTGTCCATGTGTGGGGGTCAGGTTTTCATGTGCATGCACATGTCTGCATGCATGTTTACATGTGTGTCTGTGTATGCATGTGTGTCCTGTGTATATGTGTGCACACATGTGTGGCTGTGTGTTTGCATGTGCCCCATGTGCATGTTTTATGGTGTTCATATGTTTTCGCCTGTGTGTGTGTGCACATTTGTATCTATGTGCATGTGGGTATACTTTTGTGTTTGTCCTTATGAGCATGTGTGTGTGCATGTTTGTATCATGTATGCATCTGTGTACACATGTGTGTTTATGCGTGGATGTGTTTATCATGTACACAGGTGTGTGTACACGTGTGTCCATTTCTGGGGACGTATGTGCATATGTTTCCCTGCATATCAGTGTGTTTTCCCATGTGCACATTTGATCATCTGTGCATATGTGTATGCATGTCTGTGCATATGTGTGAATCTTCACATGTAATTTTTATAAGACCCTAAGTGTCCCTGTGGACAGGCATCCACAGAAGGTGGGTCTGGGCTAAGCCTAAGGCAAGGGCTGATGTCTTGGGTGCTGACATGGCCTCAGGTCCTGCAGGAAACTGAAGGTGGAAGCATCCCTTTGAAAAAGCACTTCATTGCATGCAGAGCACATTCCTTTTACATTCTTGTGCTCACCAACCAGGAGGGAATGGTTTCTGTACTGTGCCCAAGTGACAGGGGCTCCTAAAGTCTGACTAGGCTTCATGGGACATACTGACTTCTGGCCAGAAGGCACCAATCTGGAAGATTCAACCAGGCCTGTCTGTGTGTGAAAGATCCATTGTCATGACTCCCAAGGTATCTGGGGCTCAGTCCTCCAGCCTGTAGCTTTTACATTCAAACTTGCATTTCAATCTCACATTTTTTAGAGATGAGTCTTGTAACCATAGGCTTCCCTTCAGTCTAAAATGTCCCTTTCTAGATTCTACACAAAATGTGTTTATAAACTGCTGAATCAAAATATAGGTTCAAAACTCTGAAGTCGATGCACACATAGAAAAACAGAGATAGCTTGCTTCAAGGTTTAAAAGACACTTATTTGATTTCCCCCATAAGCCCAAGTAGAGTTGGAAAAATCTGTTTTTAGATTATACATAAAGAGTTTTTCTAAACTGCTGATTCCATTATAAGTTAAATTCTTGAAGGTGAATGTACACATGGCAAACAAGTTTCACAAATTACTTCCCATGAGTTTTGAGCATGAAATATTTGTCTTTTCACTATTGGCTTTCATTCAGTTTGAAATGTCCCTTTCTAGTTTCTACACAAAGTGTATTTCTAAACTGCTGAATAAAATCATAGGTTCAACTCTCTGTGTTGAACACACACATAGAAAGCATTTTCAAAGATAGCTTGCTTCCAGCTTCTAAAGCCACTTATTCGTGTTCCCCAACAGGCATGAGTGGAATTGGAAATATCTGTTTTTAGACTGTACACAAAGAGATTTTCTGAGGGTGAATGCACACATGGCAAAGCAGTTTCACAAACAGCTTCCCAATATTTTTTATCATGAGATATTTTTGTTTTCACCACTGGCTTCCATTGAGTCTTAATCACTTTCTAGCTTTCTCAAGAAGTGTGTTTCCATACAGCTGAATCAAAACTTAGGTCCAACTCTCTGAGGGGAACACACATAGCAAATAAGTTTCAAAGATATCTTGCCTCTATGTTTTTAAAGCCACATATTCGGGTTTCCCCATATGCCCATGTGGAAATGGAAACACCTGGTTTTAGATTCCATGCAAAGGGTGTTTCCAAACTGCTGAATCCAACATAAGTTAAACTCAGGAAGGTGAATGCTCACATGGCAAATCATTTTTACCAATAGTTTCCCATTATTATTTATTGTGAGATATTTGTCTTTTCACCATAAGCTTCCATTCAGTCTGAAATGTCCCTTTCTAAATCCTACATGAAATGTGTTTCTAGACTGCTTATCAAAACATAGGCTCACCTCTCTGAGGTAAACGTACACATAGTAAAGCAGTATGACAGATAGGTTGCGTCCAGGTTTTAAAGATATTATTCAGTTTTTTTCCTGCAGTCCAGAGTGGAGTTAGATATATCTGCTTTTAATTCTACAGAAAGAGTGCTTCTAAACTGCTGAATCCAAATATAAGTTACATTCTGAAAGATGAATGCACAGAATATAAAGCAGTTTCACAAATAGTTCTCTGTTAGCTTTTATTATGAGTTATTTGTCTTTTCACTATAGGCTTCTATTCATTCTGAAATGTCTGTTCCTAGATTCTATGCAAAGTATGTTTCTAAACTAGTGAACCAAAACATAAGTTCAACTGTCTCATGTGAATGTACACACAGCAAGGTAATTTCACAGATAGCTTGCTTCTAGTTTTTAAACCAGTTATTCTTGTTTCCTTGTGTAGGCCAGAGTGGAATTAGAATTATCCATTATTAGATTCTACACAAAGAGTTTTTCTGAACTTATGAATCCAAACATAAGTTAATCTCTGGAAGATAAATGCATACATTGCAAGGCAGTTTCAAACAGAGCTTACCATGGTGTTTTATCATGTGATATTTGTCTTTTCACCATAGGCTTCCATTCCGTCTGAAATGATGCTTTCTAGATTCTACATGAAGTGTGTTTCTAAACTGGAAACTCCAAATATTGTTTCAACTCTCTGAGATGAACACAAACATATCAAGGCAGTTTCATAAATAGCTTCCTTTTAGGTTGTAAAGCCAGTTTTTGGGGTTTCCCCAAAAGCCAGAATAGAGTTAGAAATATCCATATTTACATTTTACATGAAGAGTGTTTATAAACTGCTGAATCCAAACACAAGATAACCTCTGGAAGGTGAATGCACACATGGCAGAACAGTTTCACAAGTAGCTTCCCATCAGTTTTTATCATGAGATATTTATCTTTTCACCATAGGCTTCCATTCAGTCTAAAATGTCCTTTTCTAGATTCTACACAAAGTTTGTTTCTAAACTGCTGATCAAAATTTAGGTTCAACTCTCTGACGTGAATGCACTCATGGAAAATAAGTTTCACAGATAGCTTGCTTATAGGTTTTAAAGCCACTGATTCTGGTTCCCCTGTAAGCCCGAGTGGAGTTGTAAATATCTATTTTTAGATTCTACCCAAAGAGTATTTCTAAAACGCTGAACCCAAATGTAATTACAAAACTGGAAGGCGAATACACACATCTCAAAGCAGTTTGATCGATAGCTTCCTATTAGCTTATATTATGATATATATATATTTTTTTATCACAGGCTTACATTCAGCTTGAAATGTCCCTTTCTAGATGCTACAGGAAGTGTGTTTCTAAACTACTTAATCAAAACATAGGGGCAACTCTCTGAGATAAATGCACAAATAGCGAAGCAGTTTCACAGATAGTTTTCTTTTAGGTTTTAAAGCCACTAATTC
This sequence comes from Alouatta palliata, assembly GCA_004027835.1. Taxonomy (NCBI): domain Eukaryota; kingdom Metazoa; phylum Chordata; class Mammalia; order Primates; family Atelidae; genus Alouatta; species Alouatta palliata. The sequence continues at coordinate 7,089 of PVKV010036640.1, forward strand.
TGGTTTCCCTATAGGCCCAAGTGGAGTTGGAAATATCTATTTTTTGATTCTACACAAAGAGTGGTTCTCAACTGCTGAATCCAAACACAAGTTAAACTTTGTAACTACATGCACACAATCCAAAACTGTTTCCCAAATAACTTCCCATTAGTTTTACAATGAGATTTTTGTCTGTTCACATTAGGCTTCCTTTCAGTCTGAAATAACCCATTCTATATTTTACATGAAGTGTGTTTCTCAACTGCTGAATCAAAACATAGTTTCAACTCGTTGAATGAATGCACACATAGCAAAGCAGTTTCTCAGATAGATTGTTTTTAGGATTTAAAGCCAGTATTTCAGGTTTTTCCCAAGGCCAAAGTGGAGTTGAAAATATCCTTTTTTAGATTCTACACAAAGAGCATTTCTAAACTACTCAATCCAAACACAAGCTAAACTCTAGAAGGTGAGTGCACACATGGGAAAGCAGTTCACAAATAGCTTCTCATTACTTGTTATTGTGAGGTATTTGTCTTTTCACCATTGGCTTCCATTCAGAATGAAATGCCCTTTTCTGGATTCTACAAGAAATTTGTTTATAAACTGATGAATTGAACCCAGGTTCAACTCTCTGAGGTAAATGCACACATAGCAAAGCAGTTTGACAGATAGCTTCCTTCTCGGTTTTAAAGCCACTTATTCAGGTTCCCCAATAGGCCCAAGTGGAATGAAAAGTATGTTTTAGATTCTACAAAAAGAGTGATTCCAAACTTCTGAAGGCAAACATAAGTCAACTCTAAAATTTGAATGCACACACGGCAAAACAGTTTGAAAATAGCTTCCTATTTGTTTTTATCTTGAGATATTTGTGGTTTTGCCATAGGCTTCCATTCAGTCTGAAATGCCCCTTTCTAGATAATACACGAAGCATGTTTGTAAAGTGCAGAATCAAAACATAGCTTCAACTCTCTGAGGTGAATGCACACATATCAAATCAGATTCACAGATAGCTTGCTTTTAGATTTTAAAACCAATTGTTCATGTTTCCCCTAAGGCCACAGTCGAGTTGGAAATATGCATTTTTAGGTTCTGCAAATAGAGTGTTTCTAAACTGTTGAAACCAAACACAGGTTAAATTCTGGAAGGCAAATTCACACATGGCAAAGCAGTTTCACAAATAGCTTTCCATTAATTTTTATCACAAAAAATTTGTCTTTTCAGTAGAAGCTTCCAATCAGTCTGAAATGTCTTTTTCTGGATTCTATACAAAGTTTGTTTCTAATCTGCTGAATCAAAACATACGTTCAACTGTCTGAGGGGAATCCACGCATAGCAACGCAGTTTCACAGATTGCTTGCTGCTAGGTTTTAAAGCCACTTATTCTGGTTCACCTTTAGGTCAGAGTGGAGTAGGAAATGCCTGTTTTTGGATACTACACAAAGAGGGTTTCTAAACTGCTGAATTGAAACATAAGTTTAACTCTTGAATATGAATGCACACATGGCAAGGAAGTTTCACAAAGATCTCATGAGTTTTTACCAAGAGATATTTGTCTTTTCATCACAGGCTTCCATTCAGTCTGAAATGTCCCTTTCTAGATTATTCACAAAATGTGTTTCTAAGCTGATGTATCAAAATATAGGTTGAATGCTCTGAGATGAACACACACATAGAAAGCACTTTCACACATAGCTTGCCTGTAGGTTTCAAAGGTCATTATTCGGGTTTTCACTCATACCAGAGTGCAGTTGGAAATATCTGTTTTTAAATTCTGCACAAAAATGTTTCTAAACTGCTGAATCCAAACACAAGTTAAATTAATGACAAAGCAGTTTTGCAAATAGCTTTCCAGTAATTTTTATCGTGAGATATTTGTCTTTCCACCATGAGCTTCCACTAGTATAAAATGTCACTTTCTAGATTCTACACAAAGTTTGTTTCTAAATTGCTGATTCAAAATGAAGGTTCAACTCTCTGAGGTTAATGCACACATAGCAAAGCAATTACACAGAGAGCTTGCTTCCAGGCTTTAAAGCCACTTATTTAGTTTCCCCCAGAGGGCAGAATGGAGAAGAAAATATCTGTTTTTACCTTATACACAAAGAGTGTTTCCTAACTGCTGAATCCAAACATAAGGTAAACTTTGGGAGGTGAATGCACACATAGCAAGGGAGTTTCACAAATAACATCCCATTACTTTTTTATCGTGAGATATTTGTCTTTTCACTACTGGCTTCAATTGAGTATGAAATGTCCCTGTCTAGATCCTACATGAATTGTGTTTCTAAACTGCTGAATCAAAATATAGGTTCAACTCTCTGAGGTAAATGTAAACATAGCAATGCAGTTTCACAGATAGCTTGCTTCTAAGTTTTAAAGACACTTATTCAGGTTCCCCCATAGACCTGAATGGAGTTGGAAATATGTGTTTTTAGATTCTACACAAAGAATTGGAAATATCTGTTTTTAGATTCTAAACTGCTAAATGCAACCTAAGTAAACTCTGGAAGGTGAATACACACATGATAAAGCAGTTTCACAAATAGTTTTACATGTGTTTTTATTGTAAGATATTTGTCTTCTCACCATAGGCTTCCATTCAGTCTGAAATGTCAATTTTTAGATTCTACATGAATGTTTTTCTGAACTGCTGAATCAAAACTTAGGTTCAGTTTCTAAGGTGAATGCAAACACAGCAAGGCATTTTCACAGATAACTTGCTTCTAGGTCTTAAAGCCACTTATTCAATTTCCAACTTAGGCCAGAGTAGAATTGGAAATATCTCTTTTTAGATTCTACACAAAGTGTTTCTAAACTGCTGAATCCAACATATTTTAAAATCTGGAAGGTGAATACACACATGCCAAAGCAGTTTCACAAATAGCTTTCCATTAGTTTTTATCTTGAGATATTTATCTTTTCACCATTGGCTTCCATTCAGTCTGAAATGTCCCATTCTAATTCTACATGAAGTGTGTTTCTAAACTGCAGAAACAAAACATAGGTTCAACACTCAGAGGTAAATTCACACATAGCAAAGAAGTTTCACATATAGCTTGATTTTAGGTTTTAAAGCCAGTTATTTGGGTTTCCCCCATTGGCCAGAGTGTAGTTAGAAATATCCATTTTTAGATTCTACACAAAGAGTGTTTTTAAACTACTGAATCCAAACTTAAGTTAAATTCTGTGAGGTGAATGCACTTGTTGCAAAGCAGATTCACAAAGTTTCCCATTAATTTTTATTGTGAGATGTTTGTCTTTTTACTATAGGCTTCTATTCAGTCTGAAATGCCTCTTTCTAGATTCTACACAAAGTATGTTTCTAAATTGCTGAATCAAAACTTAGGTTCAAGTCTCTGAGGCTAATGCGCATATAGCAAAGCAGTTTCACAGATAGATAGCTTGTTTCTAGGTGTAAAAGCCACTTATTCCTGTTCCCCCATTTGCACGAGTGGACTTGGAAATATCTCTTTAGATTCTACACAGGGAGTGTTTCTAAATTGCTGAACACAAACATAATTTAGTCTCTGGAAGGTGAATGCCCACGTGGCAAAGTAATTTCACAAATGGCTTCTAATTTTTTTTTTATCTTGTGGTATTTGTCTTTTCACCACTGGTTTTCATTCAGTCTAAAATGTCCCTTTCTAGATTATTCACGAAGTGTGTTTCTAAAGTGCTGAATCAAAACATAGGTTCAACTCTCTGAGGTGAATGCACATAGCAAAGCAGTTTCACAGATAGCTTGCTTCTAGGTTTTAATGCCACCTTTTCAGGTTCCCACAAAAGCCAGAGCAAGGACAGAAATATCTGTTTTTAGAATCCACACAAAGAGTGTTTCTAAAGTCCTGAATCCAAACATAAGTTAAACCATGGAAGGTGAATTCACATAGGCAAAGCATTTTCATAAATAGCTTCCCACTAGTCTTAATGGTGAAATATTTGTCTTTTCACCATTGGATTCCATTCAGTCTAAAATGTTCTTTTCTAGATTCCACACTAAGTGTGTGTCTAAACTGCAGAATCAAAACTCAAGTTGAACTCGTAGAGGTGAATACACATGTAGGAGAGCAGTTTTACAGATAGCTTGCTTCTGGTTTTAAACCCACTTATTTGGGTTCCCAAATAGGCTCATGTGCAAATGGAAATATCTGTTTCTAGATTCTACACAAAGAGTGTGTCTAAACTGCTGAATCCAATGTAAGTTACAATCCACAAGGTGAATGCACACATGGCAAAGCAGTTTCACAAATAGCTTCCCATTAGTTTGCATAGTGAGATATTTGTCTTTTCACCACAGGCTTCTATTCATCTGAAATGTCTCCTTCCAAATTTTACACGAAGTGTGTTTCTAAACTGCTGAAATGAAACATAAGTTCACTTCTTTGAGGTGAATGCACACATAGCAAAGTAGTTTCACGATAGCTTGCTTTAAAGTTTTAAACTACTTATTCAATTCTCCCATAGGCTTGAGTGGGATTGGAAATATCTGTTTTTAGATTATATGCAAAAGTTTTTTTTTAAACTGCTGAATCCAACATAAGTTACACTCTGGAAGGTGAATGCACACAAAGCAAAGCAGTTTCACAAATTGCTTCCCATTAGTTTTTATCGCGAGATATCTGTCTTTTCACTGTAGGCTTCCATTCCGTCTGAAATGTCCCATTCTAGATTTGCACGAAGTATGTTTCTAAACTGCTGAATCAAAACATAGGTTTGACTCTCTGAAGTGAACACACACCTAGCAAAGCAGTTTCACAGCTGGCTTGCTTTTAGTTTTAAAAGCCATTTATTCAGGTTCCACCATAAGTCGGAGTGGAGTTGCAAATATCTGCCTTTAGATTCTCCCCAAAGAGTGTTTCTAAACTGCTAATTCCAACATAAGTTGAACTCTGGAAAGTGAATGCACATATTGCAAAATAGTTTCACAAGTAGTTTCTCATTAATTTTTATCTTGAGATATTTGTTTTTATACCGTCAGCTTCCATTAAGTCTGAAATGTCCCTTTCTAATTCTACACAAAATGTGTTTCTAAACTGCGGAATCAAAACAAATGTTCAACACTCAGAGGTGAATGCACATAGCAAAGCACTTTCATAGATAGCTTGATTCTAGGTTTTGAAGCCAGTTATTCAGGTTTCACCCATTGGCCTGCCATAGTGGAGTTGGAAATATCTGTTTCTAGATTCTACACAAGGAACGTTTCTAAATTGCTGAATCTAAACACAAGTTAAGCTCTGGAAGGTGAATGCACACATGGCAAAGCAGTTTCAAAAATAGCTGCCCATGAGTTTTTGTCATGAGATATTTGTCTTTTCTTCCTAGGCTTTCTTTCAGTCTGAAATGTTATTTTCTATATTCTACATGAAGTTTGTTGATAAACTACAGAATCAAAACATAGGATCAACTCTCTGAGATGAATGCACACAAAGCAAACCAGTTTCACAAAGAGCTTGCCTCTAGGTTTTAAAGCCACTTATTCAGCTTACCCAATAAGTCCAAGTAGAGTTGGAAATATCCCTTAATAGATTCTACACAAAGAGTGTTTCTAAACTGCTGATAACAAACATAATGTAAAATCTGGAAGGTGAATACACACATGGCAAAGCAGTTTCACAAATAGCTACCAATTAATTTTGATCCTAAGGTAATTGTCTTTTCATCAGTGTCTTTTCTTAGTGTAAAATGCGCCCTTAGATGCTACAAACAGTGTGTTTCTAAACTCATGAATCAAAACGTTCAACTCTCTTAGGTGAATGCACACATAGTAAAGCAGTTTACCAGATAGCTTGATTTGAGGTTTTAAAGCAACTTGTGTTCCCCTATAGCCCCAAGTGGAATTTGAAATATTTGTTTTTAGGTTCTCCACAAAGACTGTTTCAAAACTGCTGAATTCAATATAAGTTAAACTCTAGAAGGTGAATGCACATATGGCAAGGCAACTTCACAAATAATTTTCCATTAGTTTTTAATCTTGAGATGTTTGCCTTTTCACCATTGGCTTCCATTCAGTCTGAAATGTCCCTTTCTAATTCTACATGAAATGTGTTTCTAAACTGCAGAATCAAAACATAGGTTCAATATTCAGAGGTGAACACACACATAAAAAAGCAGTTTCACAGATAGCTTGATTATAGGTTTTAAAGCCAGTTATTCTGGTTTCCCCTATTGTGGCCATAGTGGAATTGGAAATATCTGTTTTTAGATTCTACCTAAAGAGTGTTTCTAAACTGCTTAATGCAAACATAAGTTACATTCTGGAAGGTGAATGCTCAGGTTGCAAAGCATTTTTCCCAAATAGTTTCCCATTAGTTTTTATCTTGAGATATTTCACCATAGGCTTTGATTTAGTTTGAAGTGATCCTTTCTAGATACCACACAAAGTGCGTTTCTAAACTGCTTAATCAAAACATAGTTTCAATTCTCTGAGGTGATCGCACACATAGCAAAGCAGTTCACAGATAGCTTTCTTCTATGTTTTAAAGCCAGTTATTTGTGTTTTTCCCTTAAGCCAGAGTGGAGTTGAAAATATCTGTTTTTAGATTCTACACAAAGAATGATTCTGAACAGCTGAATCTACACATAAAGGCTGATAGATCAGTGCATGCATAGCAAAGCAGTTTCACAAATACTTTCCCAATAGTTTTTATCATGAAGTATAAGACTTTTCATCACAGGCTTCCATTCAGTCTGAAATGTCTTTTTCTAGATTCTACAAGAACTGTGTTTCTAAACTGTAGAATCAAAACATAGGTTCAACTCTCAGACAGGAACTTACACATAGCAAAGCAGTTTCACAGATACCTTGCTTCTAAGTTTTAAAGCCAGTTATTTGGGTTCCCCCATAGGCCCAAATGGAGTTGGAAATAGCTGTTTTGAGATTCTACATAAAGATGGTTTCTAAACTGCTGAATCCAAACATAAGTTCAACTCTGGAAGGGGAATGCACACATGGAAAAACAGTTTTACAAATAAGTTCTTTTGAGGTTATCATGAGATAATTTTCTTTTCACCACATGCTTCTCTTCAGTCTAAAATGTCTTCTAGATTCTACATGAAGTGTGTTTCTAAACTGCTGAATCAAAACACAGGTTCAACTCTCAAAGACGAACGCACACATAGCAAAGCAATTTCACTGACAACTTGCTTCTGAACAGAGTGTTTCTAAACTGCTGAATCCAAACATAAGCTCAAATTTGTAAGGAGAATGTGCACATGGCAAAGCAGTTTGACAGATAGCTTCCCATGAGTTTTGATCATGAGATATTTGTCTTTTCACCATAGCCTTCTCATTCTGAAATCCCCCTTTCTGGATTTTACACAAAGTATATTTCCAAACTGCTGAATCCAAACACAGGTTCAACTCTCCAAGGTGATCACACACACAGAAAAGCAGTTTCAAGGAAAGCTTGTTTTTAGCTTTTAAAGCAACTTGTTCAGGTTTCCCCATCAAACAGAGTGGAGTATTAAATATCTCTTTTTAGATTCTACACAAAGAGTGTTTCTAAACTGCTCAAATCCAACCTAATTTAAACTATGGAATGTGAATGCACATATTGCAAAGCAGTTTCACAAATAGCTTCCCATTAGTTTTTATCATGAGGCATTTGCCTTTTCACCACTGGCTTCCATTCAGTCTGAAATGTCCTCTTCTAGATTCTACACAGTGTGTTTCTAACTGCTGAATCAAAACATAGGTTCAACTCTCTGAGATGATCACAACATAGGAAAACAGTTCACAGATAGTTTGCTTCTAGGTTTTAAAGCAACTTATTTGGATTCCCCCATAGGCCTGTGTGTAGATGGATGTATCTGTTTTTAGATTCTGCTCAAAAAGTATTTTGAAACTGCAAATCCAAAACAAGTGAAACTATGGAAGGTGAATGCACACATGGGAAAAGCAGTTTCACAAATAGCTTCCAGTTAGTTTTTATCTTGAGATATTTGTCTTTTCACCATATGGCTTCCATTGAGTCTGAAATGCTCCTTTCTAGATTCTCCATGAAGTGTATTTCTGAAATGCTGAATTGAAACATAGGTTCAACTCTCTGAGGCAAATGCACACATAGAACAGCAGTTTGACAGATAGCTTGCTTCTAGGTTTTAAAGCTAGTTATATGGGTTTCCCCTATAGATCAGATTTTAATTGAAATTATCCATTTTTAGATTGTACACAAACAGTTTTTCTAAACTAATAAATCCAAACATAAGATAAATCTGGATGGTGAATGCACACATGTCAAAGCTGTTTCACAAATTGCTTTCCATTAGTTTTTATCTTGGGATATTTTTTTTTATTATATATACTTTTTATTGCATTTTAGGTTTGGGGGTACATGTGAAGAACATGCAAGATTGTTACATAGGTACACACATGGCAGTGTGATTTGCTGCCTTCCTCCCCATCACCTATATCTAGTATTTCTCCCCATACTATCCCTCCCCAACTCCC
>PVKV010036641.1:0-15515 GCA_004027835.1 Alouatta palliata
AAAAAAAAAAAAAAAAAAAAAAGCCTGTTAGAACGAATTAACAAATACAGCAAAGTTTCAGAATACAAAATCAACACAAAAAATCAGTAGTGTTTCTATTTACTAATAATAAACTATCCTGGAAAAAAAAAATCAAGAGGACAATCTCATTTACAATAGCTACAAAAAATAAATGAATTTGGGAATAAGTTTAACCAAGGAGGTAAAAGAACTGCACACTAAAAAAACAATAAAACAGTGAAGAAAGAAATTCAAGAATATACAAATAAATAAAAAGATATCCCATGCTCATGGATAAAAGAATTGATTTTATTAAAATATCCACACTACTCGAATAAATCTACCAATTCAATGCCAATTCAATTCTAATTTTATCTCTAACAAAATTTCAATGTCATTTTACATAGACATAGAAAAAACTCTAAAATTCATATGGAGCAACAACAACAAAAATCCTGAATAGCCGATACAATCATGATCAAAAAACAAAACAGAACAAACAAACAAAAAACAGCTGGAGGTATAACACTACTTGACATCAAATTATACTATAGAGTTATAATAATTAAAACAGAATACTTCTGACAAAAAAAAAAATAAAGACACATTGACCAATGGAACAAAATAGGGAGCCCATGAATGAAACCATATATGTATGGTCAATTGATTTTTGATAAAAGTGCCAAGAATATGCAATAGTTAAGAGGACAATCTCTTAAATGGTGTTGACTGAGTATCTATATGCAGAAGAATGAAAATGGACCTTAATCCCACAACACATACAAAAATAAAGTCTAAATGGATTAAAGACTTAAATATAAAACCATAAAATGTGAAACTAGAAGAACATGCAGGGGAAAAAATAAAAATAACAACAAAAATACTACATGACATTGACCTAGGCAATGATTTTTGTTTGTTTTTTAATTTGATCCTAAAAGTATAGTCGACAAAAACAAAAGTATACAAATGGGATTGCATACAACTAAAAAGCTTCTGCATGGCAAGGGAAAAATTAAGAGTGTACAGAGACAACCAATGGACTGAGAAAATAATATTTGCATACCATACATGTGATATGGGGTTAATATCCAACATATATGTATTTTTGTTTTTCTTGCTGTTGTTTAAGCTCCATAGCTCAATAGCAAGAAAAACAAAATTTTAAAATGGGCAAGGGATCTGAATGGACACTTTTCAAAAGAGGATATACAAATGGCCAACATATATATGAAAAAAAGGTCAACATCACTAATCATTAGGGAAATGCAAATTAAAACCACAATGAGGTATCATCTCACATGTTAGAATGGCTATTCTCAAAAAGATGAAAGATAACACGTGTTGGCAAGAATGTTGACAAAGAGGAACCCTTGTAACTGTTGGTGGAAAGGTATAGGTACAGTATTATAACCGTTATGGAAACTGTAAGGAGGTTCCTCAAAAAAAAAAAAAAACCAAAAAGGGAATTAGAATGTGATACAGCAATACCACTTCTGAGCATTTAACCAAGACTTAAGATGAGTTTGTTGATGAGACATCCACACTCCCATATTCATTGCAGTACTGTTCATAATAGCCAAGTTATGAAATAAACCTAAGTGTCCACCAGAAGATGAATGGATAAAGAAAATGTGGGATATATACGCAATGGAATACTGTTCATCCTTCAAAAAAGAAATTCTGTCATTTGCAATCATATGAATAGAAATGGAGAACATCATGCTAAGTGAATAAGTAAGGCACAAAAAGACAAAAATACTGAATATTCTCACTTACACATGAAATCTAAAACAATTGAACCCATAGAAGCAGTGAGTAGAATGATGGTATGGAGGCAGGCTTTGGAGTATGGGAAAATAATGGTCAATGGGTACAAAATCTCAGTTAAACAGAAGAAATATGATATTGTTCAGTTCTTTTGCACAGTGCGGTGAATACAGTTAATAATAGAGTATTGTACATTTCAAATACTATGTCCTTACCACAAAAACATGTTAAGTATTTGAGGTAATGAATATGTCATTACTGGCTTAATTATTCCACACTGTATTCATAAATCGTAACACCACTTTGTACCCACACATTTATATAATTATAAGTTATCAATTTAAAATAAATAATTCTCCTCTGAATTCCTCCTAAAACCTTTACATCCTTTATACCTGAGTTTTAAGATATATTTTATCTGAAAATTAGCTTTTTAAGAGAAGTCTGAATATTCCTTAAATTATACATATGAAGAATATATTTTAGATTTGTATCTATTTGATTAAAGGAAAGTGTGAGAAGTAGAATCTCAGTTCAAGATAAAATGTCTATAAAAAAGAGAAGTGATTTCAACTTTTATTGACTATAAATCACAATGATATATTTTATATGATGTTTATCTCCAATGTACCAAACACTGAACTAGTAAGTTTCCATATCAAAACAATGCTATGACAGAATTATGAGACCTTCACATGAGACAAAAGAAAACTGGGGTATGAGCAGATGAGGTAGCCTGCAAACATCAGTAAGCAGAGAAACTGGGATTAAATATAGGTTGGTCTAATTAAAAAAAAAAAAAGCCCGTTATTTTCCATCTTCCCTTAACTCAGTGCTGCTTCTCTACATAGTCAAATTAGGTAGCAAGAAAAAGCTGAGGAAAGAGGCTTGGGCAGACATGGGAGAGACATGTCTGCATGGATGTGAGAAAAAACAGCAGCTCTTTTTCACTGAGTCTTAGGGTTGCTTCCCCACAGGACTGATCTTTTTTCTAGAGCCACGTGATCATGACCACTGACGTCAAAGCACTTTCTTTATTACTGTCATTGAGAGATCAATTTATTAACAACAGCTGCCTTACAGATACTTCAAATCTCCAAACCACAAATGATGTGTATTTATTTTTCTTGAATTCTTATTATTCAATTTAGATGTCTGGGCATTTGGTGGAATCCCAGCTCCCAGTCCATCCCTTCACAATACCGTGCTTTCCACGCTGCTTCATCCAGTCTCACAGCCCCAAGTATGGTCAGAAAGACATTCTCTTGATATTTGTATTTTTTCTTCTCCCATAGCACTCAGTAGAGCATGAAGGAGCGTGTGCTCGTTTGCTCTCCTCTAGTTATTTTTGCATCTCCCACAAACACACCTGCTGCAGTGATTTCTGGATGCGTTGGATGCTCGCCATCTGACGGAAACAGTTGTGCTTATTTGTCTGAGCAGAAGGACAGCATTCTAATGGCATGGGACTCTGATGACACAGTTCTTGGAAGAAAATTATCAGGGATCAGTCTTTGATTTATCTTCAAAAGATATTTATTCAGAAAAAAATGTACTTATTCTTTGTCAATTTCAAAGAGAACATTTAGGCTGGTACTTTATCGAAAAAGAGGCTGAGAGTGGAGTCATGTATCTATTATATATGCTACCTTGTGAGTACATACAAGCAGCCAATTCGTTATAGAATCATGCAAAAGACAACTGTCAGACGCCAAGGAACCTTCATAAAATCTCTAAAGAGCAATTAACCTCCAATGTCATGAACTTTATCACACTTTATGTCCTTTGTCTTTGTCTTTCTCCATCAACAAAAGATTTCATGATGTGCAGTGCACACAGAGCCTTTGTAATTAATTAAAGGATAATGCCTTAGTGTGTCATTTTCAAAACCTTCCTCCCTACAACATTCAGTACCACATCCTAAGCAGAATTTTGGTTTCAATGAAGCAACATCAACTGTCATATTTAACTAATATTGTTAATTTGATTTATATTGGCTTTAAAAAACTTTCCGTTGCACTTAATTTTTACTATAATTCATTAACACTGTAAAGAATATTTCCTTAGTTTTATGTATGTAGACTTATGAGTGGCATTAAAATAAAATGGATGTAAATCAACACTAGGTGTATGTAGTAGTTTGTCTCTAAAATGCCATCATGAATTTCTTTTCTCTCTTTTGTGCAAGTAATTCCTCACTGAAAGTCAGAGGCCAGTCCTTCCACCCCACAACCTTGAATTCCCTGAACCATAACCGCTGTGATTAGTAGACTAAGGCATGACATCTCAGGCTTAGATGTCAGGAGCCTTGTAACTTTTACCAAGTCCCTTAGACTTCCTGGTCTGGGAGATGCTATCCACCACGCAAAGTGCTCAACTATTTTGAGCCTGCTGTAATATGAGCAAGCCTACCTGGCCATTTGGAGGGACTATGTGGAGGAAAAAATACCTGAATAATCTCAGCTGCTGCAACTATTCTTACCCAGGCTTCAAACTAAAGAAACTTTCAGCACAGTCTCAGTCACTGTCTGACTGCAACGGACTGAAGGATAAGTGACAATCATCAAGCCGGCTAATCTCTAGAAGCATAAGAATGAAAATACAGTGTTTTAACCCCTAAGTTTCGGGGTTATTTGTTATATAGCACTAAATAACCAGATTAGTGTCCATAAGAATATAATGGTTTTTCTCTTTATAAAAATTAACACTGGGAACCATCCTGAAGGAACTTCCAATGGCCAAATTTGGGACAATTTGAGCAATAAAATAATGATAGTAATGAATTAAAACTCATATAGTAAAATAATTGCCCATGAGTCTGGACCAATATAAATAGTTGGAAAAATAAATACATAGGAAAGAAGAGACAATTCTTAGTTTCAGTAATATTCAAATTAATAAATACTAAGAATGATGAAAACTAGATAATCACTATTTGACATTCGCCACATTTATACATTTTGTGGGTAAGAATCACTGATAGTTGCTAAATTAAGGAGTAAATGAATGATAAGATACAGGATGCATTTATAACCTCAAAGTAACCTCACACATAATATGTATTAATTACAAGAGAAAATCTGTCACTTCGCAGTGGAGAAATCCTTCAGACACAACACAAACAAAGTGGTGAAAGTTAATCTGTAATAAGACATGTTGAGATCATGTAACTTCTGATTTGATGCTATTATTGTCAAGAAGGTATAACCTCAATCTAATCATTACAAAAACATCAGACAAACTCCAACTGGGAAACATGCTATGAAATAAATGAGGGGTGATCTTCACAACTGTCAGGGTTATAAGAGATCAAAGTGAAGAATAGTCCTGAACTGTGGGAAAATAAGACTTCATGACAACGAAATGCAATGTGGGATCCTGGAGTGAATCTTAGACTGGAAAATCAAGACAAAACAAAAGTAGTGGGATAATTGAGGAAATCTGAATTAAGTTCTGAATATTAACAGTATTATACCAATGCTGATGTCCTGGTTTTGGTAACTGTATTATTCTCATGTCAGATGTTAGCAACAGGGAAAGGTGGCATACAAAGAATCAGTGTATGCTTTTGAAACTATATTGTAGTTTTTAAAGTATTTTAAATAGGAAGTAAATATAAAGTTGGTACATTAAAACATTGATATGAAGGAGAAATGGAGAATTAAGCATGACTTCAAAGTTGCTTCATTGTATTCTTGAAGAACAGACATTTAAATGCTTATTTTGGATATCTTTAAAAAATAATGGAAACCTTTTATGTATGTAATACTTCAATAAAATGTTCAAAACATAAGAAAAAGTTGCTATATAACTCCAGTTTGACAAACACTATTTTGTGGTAATCTCTTCAAGAACACAACCTCATAACTCAATTGCCTGTCTTATGTTCAAGCTCATTGCAGCTCCTCATGGTCTTAGCACAGGGAGCAAGACCATGAAAAGAGCTGCTGTTATTGCAACTTATCTGCTGAGTTTTGCACATATCTTGATTTTGGTTTGATATGCAACCCATCCTGGAGGTGGAGGATAGAAGAGAGGAGATTTAAATTTTTTAACACCATCTCTGTAATGTATCGTCTGATGCAAAGGGAAGATCTTTGGTGGCACACTGATACTGCAAAATCCTGTCCACTGTTCGCAATGTATTGGACAAGGAGTAGAAAGAATGAAAACTCAACTTATGTGAGCTGAAGTGGAGTAAAGACAGATGCCATTATCCCATTTCAGGACAGCTTCAGCTTTCAGGAAGCAGGTCACTTATAAGTTTTTCCTGCATCAGCACTTTTTATTGCAGCTTTGGCAAGCAGTCAATTATTTAACATCAGACATAAATACAAAATTATAAATAGTCCCAAAATATGTAAAGTCACCTTGAATATTTTTGATGATCTAATCTTCATGATTAAAGACACTTTAGTACTGTTAATTGTGGACTTCTCTCTTCTACTGTCTCAAGAAAACAACGATTAATTAATGAGTTTTTATACTTCTCTAATTAGTATCTTCTTTCCTTGCAAATTAAAGTTATTAACATTCATTGATGGTTTACTAATGGAATAACTTCCTATCAGAATGAATACCCAGGAAAATTAAGATATATAAACAAATAAATCAGTAGAGAAAATAAGCTACTATAAAATAAAGAAAGAAAAAAAAAAAGAAAAGCAAACATTTCAAACTTGATAGGGCAATACTCTTCAATTACAACCTAAGAAACTTTCTTCCTGAATGTGTGACAGCTAGAATTCTAATCACCATTCTCTGTGCGGGTAAAATCACTTAAAATCAATATTCTGGCCTTTCTTAGGTTGTTGCTATCTTGGAAACCAGCATTTGATCTATTTACTCAAAGTGCACTGAAGGGCAATAACTACAACTCAAAATCACCTTATTACCCCCTCTGTCCTTAGGTTGGTTCCAAGCTGTCTAACTACTGCAATGCATGCCAAACATTATTTCTCTCCCAAAACCAATATTCTCACCAACTGTTGCTGATTTATTTAGAGGTTGTGAGCATAGGCTATTAACTTTGGGATGAAAATTCAATGTGGATGAGAAAAACCTACTTCCAAGAGGGAGAAATAAAAGCAAGGTTAAAATAAAAGAAGGAGGAATTAATGCATCAGTGGATAATCTGTTCTGTGTTGTTTTACCAACCCCTGACGAAAGGTAAAGAAGGAGGAAGATCAGTTTATAGTACCCCTGGAGATGTCCTCCTTCCTTGGCCGCTTACAACTAACAGTCAGTACTTCATTACCTTATCTTTGAGCACTCGTAAGATTCCAGCACTAAGTAATTCTTGGCTTAAAGAAGATCATGAGGTAGTTTTTAAATTTATAAATGGATGTACTCTAAAAGCTCAGATGCAATCATTAATTTGAATCTCCAAATAGAAATATGAAGTTTCTGGGGTAGGCTACTAGATTAGTCCATTCCCATGCTGCTGTGAAGAAACACCCGAGACTGGGTAATTTATAAAGAAAAGAGGTTTAATTGACTTACAGTTCCACATTGCTGGGGAGGCCTCCGGAAACTTACAATCATGGCAGAAGGCATCTCTTGACAGGGTGGCAGGAGAGAGAATGAGTGCCAGTGGGGGAAATGCCAGATGCTTATAAAGCCATCAGATCTCATCAGACTTACTCATTATCACAAGAACAGCATGAGGGAAACTGCCCCCCATATCCAGTTACTTTCACTTTCACCTGGTCCCACCCTTGACACCTGGGGATTGCTACAATTCAAGGTGAGATGTGGGTGGAGACAAAGAGCCAAATCACATTAGTTACAGAAATCTAGTTAATCTATTTCTACTCATATTTAACTGTATTCTTTAACCATTCCTATACAGGGAAAATGCATTCAGAAATACCCTAGGAATGCTGGAAGCACACATCCTCACCAGATGTCCTGATTGGGTCCATGACTGATGCTGATGTGCTGGGGCAGAGGTTACAGGGGAGTAGGGCTGGAGGAATGGGGAGAAATGGAGGAATTTGGGGGCAAAGGGCACAAAGAGGAGTTAATATTGAGCTGAAGGGTCAGGGATAATTTGGCACAAGTCACATAAGGTGACAGAAAGGATTGAGGGCTTTGAATATAGGCTCAGGCTGTGGAGGAAAAGAGAGGCAGGGTCTATTCTCCCTTCTCCTATCACTTCCTTTCTCTCTCCCCAACTACCTTCTCACTCTTGTGGAGTTGATGCTGAGCTGGAATGAGCTCAGGAGGGAGGAAAAAAACAGCGATGGTGGAACACAATTTTCCAAATGTACTTCTTTCCTTCTTTCCTCCTTTTGTGGCCACTAGCATTGAGAAAAGAAAAAGAAAGAAAGACAGACAGACAGGCAGAAAGAGAAAGAAGAAAGAAAGAAAGAAAGAAACAAAGGAAGGAAGAAAAAGAAAGAGAAAGGAAAGGAAAGGAAGGAAGGAAGGAAGAAGGAAGGAAGGAAGGAAGGAAGGAAGGAAGGAAGGAAGGAAGGAAGGAAGGAAGGAGTAAATGAATGGTTTAGAATAGGGATTAGCCTTGGCCTGTTTGTCGGTAAAGTAATATTTGATAGCAACCACACATATATGCCTACATATTGTTTATGGTTGTTTTTGTGTGAAATGGCAAAATTGAGTAGTTGTAACAGAAACCATACAGTTGTGAGACCAAAAATATCTACTCTCTGGCCCTATGCAGAGTTTGCAAACTTCTGGTTTAGAATCATATTGGAGAATAAGTCATGTCAAGTGAGACAGCTTTTCCATTCAATCTCCTCTTTGCTGCCTCACCCCATCATCACAGAACATTTCCTGCTTTTCTTTTTGTGGCTGCTGTAGCATTAGGATGATGTAACAGAAAGAGACCAGGGCTAAAAAGAACAGAAGGTTTCTAAGCAGTTGTACAAAGCACAGAACGAAGGGCAGGCAGTGAAGAGAAAGTGCCTGGGAATCAGAAGAGAGTTACCTCTAGCTGTTCAAAGAAAGTTACCTTTCTTACAAAAGGTCAAATAAAGACTCCATAGGACTCTCTTGTTGGCTTCCTATTCTCTACTTGTCTATGCTATAAAATTGTATATTTCATCTGCTCTCTGGATTGCCTTTTAGTCCAGGTGGGAACTTTATTTCTCAACTAGGTAATAATTTCTTCACATGCAATATTCCTTTCTTGTCTTCCGTGGTGTGTAGTATAGTCTAGGCAAATGTTGAGCAACATAAATGACAGAAGCTAGTTACATATGTAGAGGCACACAGAGACAAGAAAATACAAGATTTAATTTAGTCAGGTGAGCATCCCTGATAATTCTCAGAACTTACTGAATAAGAAACCATTATTATTCGCATTTTCCTCCAAAATTTCCTGAATTTCAAAATGTTGCAATTGCAAAATAAATAATTTTATTAAAGTTTACTTCTTACCAATTTTAGGAATTTGCATTCAGAGAAGGCTGAAATTTTAGCATTCTTTTTGTGTTTTAATATTTGCTTTTCATGACATATGTGTTATGCCATCATTTTTGATGATCTGAGTGGTAACATACTGAAGTGAAGACACTGTGGAGGGACTCCAGAAAGAAATAATGTTTAATTTCTAATCTCTGATGGCTCTCAATAGATTAAAACAAATGCTCACTAATAAGAGATTTCTTTTTTGGCATCAGACTAACTGTGCATTTTGCTAGTTGTCACAAATTGTCCGTAAGAAAAATTAGATTTTTGATTAATACAATATTAACACAGAGCTACACATATGTTATAGTGGCATAATATTAATGGCAATAATTCTACTAAGAAACATTATATAATTTATCTTTACAATTACTACATATATCTGACATTATGAACCTTATTAAGAACCAAGTCTATTGAAGTTTATGTAATTTGACCAAAGTTACATATCTAGCTAGCAAGGAAGCCAAAATACAAATGCCAGTTGGCCTGTTCTAAAACCAGATTCATATCTACAATCCTTTATTTCCTTCCATACTAAACAGTTACTTATTTGTATATGTGTAAACCAGAGTTCTGAGAAATCAGGAGTAGAGTAACAGGCATGAGTTTATACTTGGTTGTCATGGAATTTATAATCTGGTTTTATCACATTATTAAACAGCAGATATTAATCAAATAATCATACAAATTCATAAGTGAAATTTGCAACCAGTGCAATGAAGATAAGGATGTCACAGGGAGAGCTTGGCAATCTGGAGGACAGAAAGTATCCCTTACTGAGGAGAGAAGGGTGAAGTGCAGGATGTGCCAAGAGCCAGAGGTTGAAGAGAGCAAGGAGAGTGTTCCACGAACTGAAAACAGATCAATGCAGCTGGAGCTAGATTGAGGGAAGAAAGAGCTTTCCTGACCTGGAGAAGAGCACAGACACACAGGACTTTGCCATTGTATAGATGACTGTGCCTTTGTCCTAAGAGTAAAGGAAAAATCATTGAAATGTTTTCAGCAAGCAAATGGTATCATTTGATTTCCATACGAAAGAGATCACTTTGCCTGCAGAGTGTTGAACAGATTGAAATGCTAGGATGAACTACAGTAGTGGTGGTGTAGACGAAGACAATATGAGTCTTCCCAGGAGTTAGACATATCAGAGCCTGTTATTGGGCAGAGGAAAAAGGGGGTTATATGTCCAGGATGAATTCTAAACTCCTAGCATGCATCAATCTACCTCTCCATTTGCAAAACTATTTCCTCTACCAGAAAGACCCTCACAAAATCTCTCTAGGCAACTTATGATGAATCAATGAATATGGTTTCCTTAGTTCCTGAATCCACAAAATTGATACTACAGGGCCACCTAACTCATTCTGTTGCTCATTGAAACTGTTAGAAGAACGTATTAGTCTGTTCTCACACTGCTATAAAGAACAGCCCCAAACTGGGCAATTTATAAAGGAAATAGGTTTAAGTGACTCACAGTTCAGCATGGCTGGGGAGGCCTCAGGAAACTTACAACCATTGCAGAAGGCACCTCTTTATGGGGCAACAGGAGAGAGCTAAGTGAAGGGAGAAGCCCCTTATAAAAGCATCAGAACTTGTGAGAACTTAGTATCACAAGAATAGCATAGGTGGAAACTGCTCCCATGACTAAATTTCCTTCCACTGGGGTCCCTCTCAGCACATGTTGGGATTATGGGAACTACAATTTGTGATGAGATTTCAGTGGAAACACAGCCAAACCGTATCAGTCCACCCTAACTCCTCACAAATCTTATGTCCTCACATTTCAAAACACAATCCTACCTTTTAAACAGTCCCCCAAAATCTTAGCTCATGCCAGCATTAAAGCAAAAGTCCAAGTCCAAACTCTCATCTGAGACAAAGCAAATCTTTTGCACCTATGAGCCTGTGAAAACAAAAGCAAGTTAGTTACTTCCTAGACACAATGAGGGTAAAGGCATTGGGTAAATACACCCATTCCAAATGGGAGAAATTGGAGGAAAACAAAGAAATTGGAGAAATTTGCTAAAACAGGACTCAGGGCCTATGCAAGTCTAAAATCCAAGAGGGCAGTCATTAAACCTTAAAGTTCCAAAATAATCTCCTTTGATGCCTTGTCTCACATCCAGGTCTCGCTGAAGTAAGAGGTGGGCTCCCATGGCCTTCAGCAGCTCTGCCCCTGTGGCTTTGCAGGGTACAGCCCTCTCCTGGCTGCTTTCGCAGACTGGCATTGAGTGTCTGTGGCTTTTCCAGGTGCATGGTGCAAGTTGTCAGATCTACCATTCTGGAGTCTGGAGGATGGTGGACCTTTTCTGACAGCTCCACTTGGCAGTGGCCCAGTGGGGACTCCATGTGGTTGTTCTGACCCCACATTTCTCTTCCACACTACCCTAGACAAGGTTCTCCAAGAGGGTTCCACTGCTGTAGAAAACTTCTGCCTAGACATCCAGGCACTTCCACACATCCTCTGAAATCTAGACAGAGGTTTGCAAACCTTGATTCTTGATTTCTTTGCACCTGCAGGCCCAAAACCATGTGGAAGCTGCCAAGGCTTAAGGCTTGAACCCTCGGAAGCAACAGCCTAAGCTGTATGTTGGCTCCCTTTAGCCATGACTGGAACAGCTGGGATGCAGGGCACCAAGTCCCAAGCCTGCACAGAGCAGGAGGGCCCAGCCCAGGAAACCATTTTTTCCTCCTAGGCCTCCAGGCCTATGATGAGAGGGGCTGCCACGAAATTCTCTAACATGCCCTAGAGACATTTTCCCCATTGTCTTGGTGATCAACATTCAGCTCCTCATTAATTATGCAAATTTATGCAGCAGGGTTGCATTTTTCCCCAGAAAATGGGTTTTTCTTTCCTATTGTATTATCAGGCAAATTTTCCAAACTTATGCTCTGCTTTCTCTTGAACCCTTTGCCACTTAGACATTTCTTCTGCCAGATAGCCTAAATTATCTCTCTCAAGTTCAAAGTTTCACAGATCTCTAGGGCAGCAGCAAAATCCTGTCAGTCTCTTTACATAACAAGAGTGACTTTTACTCCAGTTCCCAACAAGTTCCTCATCTCCATCTGAGACCACCTCAGCCTGGACTTTATTGTCCATATCAGCATTTTAGTCAAAGCCATTCAACAAGTCTCTGGGAAGGTCTAAACTTTCCTAACTCTACCTGTCTTCTTCTGATCCCTCCAAACTGTTACAACTTCTGCCTGTTACCCAGTTCCAAAGTGGCTTCCACATTTTTCAGTCTCTCTCTCTTTTTTTTTTTTGGCTTTGAGATGGAGTCTCACTCTGTCACCAGGATGGAGTGCAGTGGCATGATCTTGGCTCACTGAAACCTCTGCCTCCCAGGTGCAAGTGCTTCTCCTGCCTCAACCTCTCGAGTAGCTGGGACTCCAGGTGTGTGCAGCCATACCCAGCTAATTTTTGTATTTTTAGTAGAGATGGGATTTCACCATGTTGGCCAGAATGGTCTTGATCTCCTGAACTCATGATCCATCAGCCTCAGCCTCTGAAAGTGCTGGGATTACAGGAGTGAGCCACTGCACCTGGCCAATTTTGGGATATCTTTATAGCAGCACCCCACTCTTTGTGGTACCAATTTACTGTATTAATCCATGATCACACTGCTATAAATAACTGCCTGAGACTGGGTAATTTATGAAGGAAGAAGTTTTAGTTGACTCACAGTTCAGCACGGCTAGGGAGGCCTCAGGAAACTTACAATCATAGAAGGCACTTCTTTACAGGGAAGCAGGACAGAGAGTGAGAGAGACAAGCAAATGGAGAGGCCTCTTATAAACCATCAGATATCATGAGAACTTACTCACTATCATGAAAATAGCATGGGGGAAACTGCCTCTATGATTCAATTATCTCCCACCAGGTCCCTCCCACCACATGTAGGAATTATGGGAACTACAATTCAAGATGAGATTTTGGTAGGGCCACAGTCAAACCATATCAGAGAAATTGGAAAAGAATGGTTCATTTTTGTAAAGCCAGTCAGATGTCACTAGACAAAACACTAGTCTGTTTATGTCCATTTTCTAAGGAAGAAGTATAACTGCTGCTACTATACATTCTGCTATGTTTTCTTGATTCATGTTTTTGGTTAAGAAAAATAAATGTTTTTGTAGGTTTGCTTGTCACAGTAAAATAAAAATAAAGGGATAATTATCAGTATCCTAACATTTAAATATTTTAAATTAAATTTCAAATGTATTCTCTGTGAAATTCAATACAATTAAACATTGAAATGAGGGGACATTCAAAAACCTGTTGCTACTAGAAACTAGTGACTGTATTTATGCATAAATGTGTTTGTTGTCATTGCTACTGTTTCCGCCAATTTTTTAGTAGAGAAACTCTTATAGGACTAAGCAAATTCAATGAAAATATTAATGATATTTTCAATTACATTTTTAAAATAATATGCTCTCTTTATCAATATTTTAGACCCATACATATTTATCTAAGTACAAGATGTCAAATTTCATGCAGCTACGTCCCCCTTGTAAAGGAGAAGCAGTGAAAAATGCCAATTACTTGTAAAAATCTGATAAGAAGCTAAAATCCCCATATCAATAAGGGAGAGACACTGCAATAGCTTTGCAATTCTTTGCCTCAGTGGTGTTTTGAAAATTCATCCAGCTGCGAAAAAAATGTCAAGTTGGACTATCTGCTTTTTGAAATGTCAGCATACCTTTAACAAAGAGGCTTGTGAAGAATAATCTGGAAACTCCAAAGGCCACATCTGTAGATGTTGACAGCTTTTCTTTACAATAATTAATTAATACTGTTTAGCTATTGTGCTAAAAAAGAAAGTATAACTAATTTTATTATCTAGCAATTCTAAAACTATTGATTGAAAACATTTTTTAGTACATCTAGCTTTATACATTTAAAAGTCAGAGCTACCTAAAACTATGTACCATAAATAATTGTCTCACTTCCTTGTATTGATTTATCTATGATAAGCTTGCAATAAATACTTGATGGATAAAGGTAGAAGAGAAAGCAAGATGGGGGAGTACAAAGGGAGTGAGGAAATGTAAGAAGAGAAAAGAAAAGAGTAAATGGGAAGATAAGATAGAGGAGGTGAGGGCAGAGAAGAAAGAGAAAATGAAAACAGAGAAGAGAGAATGGAAAGAAAAGGAGAAAGATGTCAGAGGTTGGAATAACTAATATAAAACAATACTGAATTTCTACTCCTTGATATAATATTATAAGCAAAAATTATTATAATGAGATACTTCTAATATTTACAGTAAAAACCCATAGCTAATCAATCAGATTTTCAAATTAGTACTAGAAAAGATTATTAAGGAGGTCTACAATGCTCAGCAGATGTCACAGGATGTCTCAGGCTTGGGAGTGGCTTAGCCTTACCAGACACTCACATAGCCCGACTGTCTCAGCTCTCTCTAACACAGGCCTGCTCTTTAAATCAGGGACCTCAGCAGAACTATATGCATATAGAGCAAAAAGTACACAAAGCTTTCATCGGAGATGACAAATAACTACTCACCACTAAGGGAAGGAAAGATGACTTAGTCAGATAGAAATAGAACCATTAAATGTGTGGATAAATGTGTTTTCCGGGAAAGAATCAACAAATTTAAGTATTCTAGCATTGACTCACAGAGAGATTTTACTCATGTATTATTTTCACACTTAAACATTTATCATAAAACACACTTAAGCTTGGCTGCTGTGTATTTGAAATTGCAACTTCATTTATCAAGGGAGGGGTCCATTTTTCTGGCATTCTTGTATTGATCTTTGCTAGTACACTTGCTACTTTGTAAGGACTCACATTATATTCACTGTGTACATCCAGTTTTGTCAACTGTATTTTAAGTCCCCCAAAACTGTTCATTCCAGCGTTTTCGATTTTTAATATCTCCAAAATGGCTTCGCATTTGATAGGCATTAAATCAATGCCTTGGAATAACTGATAGCTTTTGTTACTAAGAAAGACAGTAAAGGGGAATGGCAAGGCATGAGTATAGGTAGATTTCACTATTAAGAAAGATAGAGCTGGCCGGGCGCGGTGGCTCACGCCTGTAATCCCAGCACTTTGGGAGGCCGAGGCGGGTGGATCACGAGGTCAACAGATCGAGACCATCCTGGTCAACATGGTGAAACCCCGTCTCTACTAAAAATACAAAACTTAGCTGGGCATGGTGGCACGTGCCTGTAGTCCCAGCTACTCGGGAGGCTGAGGCAGGAGAATTGCTTGAACCCAGGAGGCGGAGGTTGCGGTGAGCCGAGATCGCGCCATTGCACTCCAGCCTGGGTAACAAGAGCGAAA
>PVKV010036642.1:0-15516 GCA_004027835.1 Alouatta palliata
TAGGTGTGCACCACCGTGCCTGGCTAATTCTTCTGCTTGAAGGCCTCCAGATACTTTTCATGTTCCTCGGAGTAAAATCCCACGCCTTCCCCAAGGCCAACAAGGCCCTGAAGCATCTAGCACTTGGCTTTCACCCAACCCAGCTCATCCCTACTCCCTCCCTCCAAGCCCTCCTCCCACCCCTTCACTCTTTCTTATTTGTTACCAACAGCTCAGTAAGCTCCTCCTTACGGTTCCCTTTTCTCGGAGCCCTCTTTCTCCAGATACTCAACCAGCTGAATTCCCCCTCTTTCAGGCCTCCTGTGACTCAAATTTTATTTCCTCAAAGGACTTTCCCTTTCACCCACTCCTAGGTGGGCTCCCTCTTCTCCCTCTTGACACGTTCACATAATCTCGAGTTACTGACTTTACTGGGTGTATGGCTAGCTGACAGCATCTATTTTTGTCTGCTTGTTATTTTTATTCGTTAGGCTAGCACATCCCTTAATGCATCAAGGGATTAAACTGTGAAAAATAGCTTGCTTCCTTCCCCTCTCTCTCCACCATGGTCACTTACCACTTCCCGGAGGCAGCTGCTGCTACCTCTTTTCAGCAAAATGGTTATCCCTTTGTGTCTTTAAGGGGCTTGCTTATTTTACTGTATTTCTCCATTTCTCGATGTCAGGTTTTATCTTTGAATTATCCTGTGGCAGATGAAGATTATGCTCTTATTCTTTTCCCAATACGTACAACACCCCTCCCACCCTGTCTTCCCGACCTGCTCCCATTCCCACTGCTAGAAAATACTCAGTGTTTGCAACATTATTCACAATGGAGCTCTGTAGTAAGTTTATCCTGCACAACCTTCCTCCCGAGTCCCTGGAATTAATAATCACCTTATTTTTTTCATGCATTTAGTCTACATGTTTACCACTAATTCAACTTCAGACTCTCTGTCAATTGTCTTGTCTCCTCCCTCTCAAGACTTTCAGGGGTTTTAGGAGGATACAGATTTCATCTTCCTGAAGAAATGTCTCTTGGAACTTTCTGGCCTGCTCTAGTTGGCCTGGGTGGTGGATTATGCCAGGTGTACAGTTTACACTTGCGGCTTTTTTTTTTTTTTTTGAGATGGAGTCTCACTCTGTTGCCCAGGCTGGAGTGCAGTGGTGTGATGTTGGCTCACTGCAACCTCTGCCTCCCGAGTTCAAGCCATTATCTCGCCTCAGCCTCCCGAGTAGCTGGGATTACAAGTGTGTGCCTTCATGCCCAGCTAATTTTTTGTATTTTTAGTAGAGACGGGGTTTTACCATATTGGTCCTGAACTCCTGGCCTTATATGAGCCATCCACCTCGTCCTCTCAAAGTGCTGGGAATAGAGGCGTGAGCCACCGTGCCCGGCCAGCTCACACCTGAAGCTCTGAAGTGGAAAGCCTCTTTGCTTCTCTGCTCTTATCTTCCTTTTCTTGGTTTACATCCTTAGGCAGCTTCTTTATTTACTTATTTTATTATTTATTTATTTTTTTTAGAGACAGAGTCTCACTCTGTTGCCCAGACTGGAGTGTGGTGGTATAATCGTGGCTCACATCAGCCTCAATCTCCTAGGCTTAAACAATCCTCCCCCCACAATCCCCCCAAAGCACTGGGGATTACAGATGCCACCACACCTGGCTATTTTGTTTGTTTATTTATAGAAAGGGGAGGGTCTCACTATCCTGCCAAGGGCTGGTCTCAAACTCCTGGACTCAAGTCATTCTTCTGCCTCAGACGCCCAAATTGCTGGGATTACAGGCGTGAGCCACCATACCCAACCCTGAAGCAGCTTCTTTAGAAAGTAAATGCTTTGAGACTGGGCGCTGTGTTTCATGCCTGTAATCCCAGCACTTGGGGAGGCCAAAGGGGGCAGATCATGAGGTCAGAAGATCGAGACCATCCTGGCTAACATGGTGAAACCCAGTCTCTACTAAAAATACAAAAAATTAGCGAGGCGTGGTGGCACATGCCTGCAGTCCCAGTTACTCAGGAGGTTGAGGCAGGAGGATTGCTCGAACCCGCAAGTCGGAGGTTGCAATGAGCCGAGATGGTGCCACCACAGTCCAGCCTGAGTGACAGAGTAAGACCTCACCTCAAAAATAAATAAATAAATAAATAAATAAATACAGAAGCAAGAAAATGCTTTGAAATCCTGCATGTCAGAAAATGTCTTTCTCCCACTCTCATGCTTAGTTGATACTGGGCTACGTATGGAACATTCTGGGCTGGCAATCATTCTTCTTCAGAACTTGAAAGGCATTGCCGCATTGCCTTTTAGCGTCCATTCTGGCTGAAAATTCCCAAGACATCGTGACTCCTGTCCTTTGTCCATGGCCTGCTTTTTTCTCTCTGGAAGCCTGAAGGATCCTTACCTTTCTCACAAGGGTTCTAAAATGCCATCCACTGCACATTCAGTGGACTCTTTCAGTCTACAAAGCGATGTCCTTCCGTTTGGGAAGACGCTCTTGAAACACTCTCTGACGGTTTCCTTGCCTTCGTTTTCTCTCTTCGCTCCTTCTGGAACGCCTGTTATTTGGGGGGCATTGAGCCTCCTACAAAGGCCCTCTCATGTCCCTTCTTCCCCAAGTTTTCTCTTCCCGTTGTTTTGCTTTACTTTCTGTGAGAGTTCCTTATCCTCCAGCCCTTCTACTTCATTTTTCATTTTTGCTCTTGCTTTTCATTTCCGAGCACGTTTTTCTATCTCCATAGCATGCTGACCTTGTTCCATGACCGTAATGACCACTCTGATCTCTCTGAGGAATCTTCATCTCCCTGCTCTAAGTTGCCTTTTTTGGTATTGGTCGGTATCTTTTATGTCACAAGTTGTCATCATATACATGGTAATTCTTGGTTGTTTGTATTGAAGAGAAAGGAGGGGACTAATTTTTTTTAGATACATAAAAAGTATATAAAGGAGCCTGGTGCGGTGGCTCATGCCTGTAATCCCAGCACTTTGGGAGGCCAAGGCGGGTGGATCACGAGGTCAAGAGATCAAGACCATCCTGGCCAACATGGTGAAACCCTGTCTCTACTAAAAATACAAAAATTAGCTGGGCATGGTGGCGCATGCCTGTAGTTCCAGCTACTCGGGAGGCTGAGGCAGGAGAATCGCTTAAACCCAGGAGGTGGAGGTTGTGGCGAGCCGAGATCACGCCACTGAACTCCCGCCTGGGCAACAAGAGCAAAACTGCATCTCAAAAAAAAAAAAGAGAATGGTTGAGTGCCATGTCTCACACCTGTAATCTCAGCACTTTGGGAGGCCAATGCTGGAGGACTGCCTGAGCCTAGGAGTTCCATACTAGCCTGGGTTCGGCAGTCCCAGCTACTCGGGAGGCTGAGGCAGGAGGATCACTTAGCCCAGAAGTTCAAGGCTGCAGTGATGCATCCTCCCCGGATTCTGCCTGCCACCTCCTGGGCAGCTGAGGCTACTACCCGCCTGCAAAACCTGAGAGGTCCAGGCACCACACAAGTTGCTGTGCCTCTGTGATCCATACTCAGACACCAGAAATCTCCCAAAAAGCAGAAACTTAGGGATGAGGAAGTTGGCAAGGGGGTCTTTTACCCCTGCATCAAATCAAAATGAGTTTTTTTTCTTTTCTTTTCTTTCTTTTTTTTTTTTTTTTTTTGAGACAAAGTCTCGCTCTGTCACCCAGGCTGGAGTGCAGTGGCACAATCTTGGCTCACTGCAGCCTCCACCTCCTGGGTTCAGATGATCCTCCTGCGTCAGCCTCCCGAGTAGCTGGGATTACAAGTCCCCACCACCACGCCCAGCTAATTTTTGTATTTTTAGTAGAGACAGGGTTTCACCGTGTTGGCCAGGCTGGTCTCGAACTCCTGAGCTCAAGTGATCCGCCCTCCTCTGCCTCCCAAAGTGCTGAGATTACAGGCATGAGCCACTGTGCCTGGCCTTCAATATGAGTCTTAGTATGGGAAGAGGTCTGAGACATCTTATAAAGCTACAATAGCAGTTACAGAAGAGAATACAGAAAAAAGTCTGTAATCTTAAAATCAGTATAGTTATGTGTCACTTAACAATAGGGATATGTTCTGAGAAATGCAGGCAATTTTGTCGTTATGCAAACATCATAGAGTACTTGCACACACCTAGATGGGATGGCCTACTGCACACCTAGGCTATGATGGTATGGCCGATTGCTGCTACACTACAAGCCACGGTACGGTACTGAATACTGCAGGCAACTGAAACAAACAGTATTAGTGTATCTCAGCATGGAAAAGGTAACGCGTTGTGCTATGATGTTACAGAAGCTATAATGTCACTAGGTGATAGGATTTTTTCAGCTCCATTCTAATCATGTGGGACCACCATTGTATGTATACACAGTCTGTCAATGACTGGAATGTTCTTACGTGGTACATGACTATATACATATAATAATAGCAGCTGAGTGTTTTTCAGACCTTCGTCCATGTGAGCGCAGAGCTATCTCTCTGCATGCACCATCCAATGAATTCTTACCAAAGCACAATGACATAGGTATTGCCATGACTTTTCTTTTTACAAAAAGGGAAACTGGCCAGACACGTGGCTCACACCTATAATCCCAACACTTTGGGAGGACCGCTCAAGCCCAGGAGTTCAAGACAAGCTTGGGCAACAGGAAGAAACCCTGTCTCTACAAAATATACGAAAAATTAGCCAGGCGTTGTGGCATGTACCTGTGATCCCAGCTACTCAGAAGGCTAAGGTGGGAGGATGGAGGTAACAGCAAGTCAAGATCACGTCACTGCACTACAGCCTGGGAGACAGAGTAAGACCCTGTCTCCAAAAAAAAAGGAACAGAGACTTAGAGTGATTATGGAATAACTTGTCCTGTATCTCACAGCAGATAAGTGGCAGGGCAGGACTAGAACCTGAATCTGTATGACTCTGGAGTCTGAATTCTCAGCTTCTGCTAGGAAAGCACGGATGTGTACATATGTATGTGAACTTCTCAAAGACTATTTGACAGTCAACAGTGGTTACTTAGGAAATTGGGAGGAGGGAGGTAGGTCAATTTTCTTTCTTTTCTTTTTTTTTCATTTAAAATTTTGTTTGTTGGCTGGGCACGGTGGCTCACACCTGTAATTCCAGCACTTTGGGAGGCCGAGGTGGGCGGATCACTTGAGGTCAGGAGTTCAAGAGCAGCCTGGCCAACATAGTGAAACCTCGTCTCTACTAAAAATACAAAAATTAGCCGGACATGGTGGCACGTGCCTGTAGTCCCAGCTACTCGGGAGGCTGAGGCAGGAGAATCGCTAGAACCTGGGAAGTGGAGGCTGTGATGAGCTGAGAATGCACCATTGCACTCCAGCCTGGGCAACAGAGTGAGACTTGGCCTCAAAAGAAAAATTGTTTGTTAGTGACAGAGTGAGGCTGCCACTAAAAATCAGGCTGAAGTGCAGTGGCACAATCACAGCTTACTGCAACCTACAACTCTTGTCCTCAAGCAATTGTTTCACCTCAGTGTAAGGGTTATTGCCGAGTTTAACAGGAAACTGAGACCAGCCTAGGAAAATTAAATGCCAATTTATTAAGCTCCCGGGCGAGGTTCTGTGGTCTGGAAGGGGGAGGCCAGAGAAATCGCGCTTGACTCCTCTTGGGCGTGGGGTTTTATGGGGAGTGAAGGCGTTTTGATTGACTACGGAGAAACAGGATGTGGACGACGCAAGCTGCTATTGGTAGGTAGGCGGGATTTCTGGTGAGGGGGCCACCCAGGGGGAGTGGGACCTGGACGGAGCAAAATGCTATTGGGCAGGTTTTGGCGGGGCTTCTTTTAAACTTGGCGGGGTTTTCCAACAGCAGGCTAGGTGCCGGGTGCAGAGTTTAGTGTTGAGTGCAGATTCTGGTGCGGAGTGCAGAAGTGGACATCGGGGGAAGCCACGTGGTGGAGCTAGATGCTGAGTGCAGGGCTTGATGTCGAGCGCGGAGTGGTGACGTAGTTTCCAGGCGCCGAGAGGGATGGGCGCGTCCGAGCTCCCTGCGAGGCAGCCGGCCTTACATTCCGACCCTTTTGATGATACAGGATGCCGCCTCTTTCTGGCTATTTCCTGGTGAGTAGGGGCGGAGTGAGGGGAAGGGTCAGTTGGCTGGCGCCTCGGTTGGGAGTCGGACATAGGGGTGAAGCAGCATCTGGTTTACGGCCACCCTGGAAATTTCTCTCATGCGGCCTGTAAAAACCTGAGGAAAAAGGGGGCCAGCATTAGCAAAAGACAAACAACGACAATGGGGATGATGACGGGAGCCAGCCAGGTAAGCATGGGGGATGGCCACCAGTTAAGAGAAGAGGCTGGTGCGTTCTGTTTTCTTCAGAGGTCTTTTTGGAGGCGATAGAGAGTGTTGACATTTTCCTCTACCAGACCTGTTTCATTGATGTAATAGCAACACTGTTCCTGAAGAAACAGGTACCTCCTTTTCCCACCGTTAACAGGTCTAGGGCCCATCAGTTTTGGAGAGTTACCTGAGCTAGTGACGTGATTTGTCGTTGGAGGGATGCTAGAGAGGCGGCTGATGCCTCAATGGCCACGGAGCTCGTAAGTAAGTGGCGGAGGAGAGAGAGGTGGGGAGGTAGGAGGCTAGAGGAGGTGGTTGTACCGGGAGATTATGAGAGACCAGGAAAGGCCATCCGTACAGCAGTTCAAAGGGGCTGAGGCCCGTTGGCCCCCGTGGGGTGGCTCGGACCCGGGCCAGGGCAAGGGGCAGGAGTGTAGGCCAAGAGAGTTTTACCTCGATGGTGAGTTTGGCTAAATGATCTTTGAGGATGCCGTGAGACCGTTCCTCTTTACCCTATGACTGAGGGTGGTAGGGGATGTGTAGTTTCCAGGAGATGTTGAGAGACTCGGTGACCAGCTTGACCACCTGAGCTGTAAACACTGAACTGTTGTCTGATTGGATGTTTGCAGGTAAGCTGAAACAAGGGATGATTTCCTGAATTAAGAGGGAGGCTACCATGTCCTCGGTTTCCCTGGAGGTGGGAAAGGCTTTAATCCATCCAGAAAAGGTATTTACAAAGGTTAGGAGGTGGCGGAGTTTTTTGTGAGTGGGCATATGAGTAAAATCAATTTGCCAGTCTTGGGCCGGCAGGCTGCCATGCATTTGGTGGGTAGGAAACTGTGGCTTTAAGCTTCCCTGAGGCAAGACCTTAGAGCAAGTAACACAAGCTTTGTGTACCTGCTCAATTGTTTGTTGTAGACCTGGTGAGAAAAAGAGGGACTGCACAAAGCCATATAATGCCTTGGGCCCAATATGTAAGGACTGGTGGATTTCAGCAATAATTTTAGGGGTCTGTTCCTGGGGAAGGGCGATTTTGTTGTTTAAGAAAATCCAGCCCTGATTAGACTCGGTTCCCCCTCTTAACATGAGGGCCTGTTTTTCTGATGGCGAGTAAACTGGAGGTGTGGCTGTGGTGAGGAACAGGATTGGAGTAGGAGCTAGCTTGGTACTGGTTAAGGATTTTGCTGCCGCGTCTGCCCTTGCATTGCCCTGGGAAATGGCATCCTGTTGGGCCTGGTGCCCTCGGCAGTGAATGGCAGCAACCTCTTTGGGCAGTGACAGAGCTTGCAGGAGATTAGAGATTTGGGTAGCATTGATTATGGGGGACCTTTTTGTAGTAAGGAATCCCCGCTCTCTCCAGAGGGCAGAGTGGCAGTGGGTGATAAGAAAAGCATTCTGAGGCCAGGTGTGGTGGCTCATACCTGTAATCCAAGCACTTTGGAGGCCAAGGCGGGTGGGTCACCTGAGGTCAGGAGTTCAAGACCAGCCTGACCAACATGGTGAAACCCCGTCTTAAAAAAAAATTAAAATTAAAATTAAAAAAAGAAAAGCATTCTTTGAGTCAGTATAGATATTTGCTCGCTTTCCCTGTGCTAGCCTGAGAGCTTGGGTTAAGGCAATGAGTTCCACCTTTTGTGATGTGGTTCCATCGGGGAGGTGGCGTGCCTCGAGGGTGGCTGAATCTGTAACTATTGCATAGGCTGCTTTTCGCCGCCCCTCGGCTGTCACCATCAAACTTCCATCTACATAAATGGTAAGGTCTGGGTTGGACAGGGGAAGGTCAGACAGGCACTCCCGAGGTTTAGCAAGTGCCTGTATTAGTTCAGGACAGGAATGGGCTGGGCGGGGGGGAATGGGATGGAAGGGGAAGCAAAGTAGCCGGGCTGAGTGGAGAGTGGGATGAAGGTTGACTGAAGGATTTTCAATAAAGAGTAGATGAAACTACTGTAGGCATGAGGGTCCTAGGTGAGAGAGAGATTTGTGAGAGAGAAGATCGGTTAGCTGATGGGGGAGAACACTGAGATGGGATGGCCTAAGGTAAGTTTTAGGGATTCCTTGGTGAGTTCTGTTGCCGCTCCCAGGGCCCGCAGGCAAGGCTGCCACCCCCTGACCGTGGGGTCGAGCTGTTTTGATAAGTAGGCTACCAGACAATAGATGGGGCCCAGGGGTTGGGTTAAGACCCCAACCACAATCCCCTGTTTTTCATCAGTGAACAAGTGGAAGGGGCGGTTGAGATCTGGTAGTTCGACCAGTTGGGGGCTGTGGACAAGGCAGTTTGTAGGGTTTTAAAAGCCTGCTTCACTACCCCAGGATGGGAGAGGGGTCCCATGGGTGTGTCTTTAGCAGCTGCATACAGAGGTTTAGCTAGAGAAGCAAAATTAGGTATCCAGTGGCAGAAGAACCCTACAAACCCCGAAAGGGAGAGAATTTGGTCAGCTGTCTCTGGAGGCTGCAGCGAAAGGAGTGCCTTTTGGTGATTTGTTGTTAGGCTTTTAGTTGTAGGGGTGAGGCGAATGCCTAAGTAGACTACCAAGGTGACTGACAACTGTGCCTTGGAGGGAGATACCCAGTACCCTTGAGATCCCAGAAAGTTAAGGAGAGTGGTGGTATGCTGTTGAGACAGAGAGAGGGAGGGGCTACAAAGTAACAGGTCATCCACATACTGAAGACGGAGACTGGGTTGAAGAGGACAAGAGTTAAGGTCAGCTGCTAAGGCTTGTCTGAAAATATGGGGGCTGTCTCTGAATCCCTGGGGCAGGACTGTCCAGGTAAGCTGTTGTGACAGGTTGGTGTCTGGATTGGTCCAGGTGAAGGCAAAGAGAAAGTAAGACTCAGGGTGTAGGGGAATGGTAAAGAAGGTATTCTTGAGGTTAAGAACCGTAAAATGGGAGGTAGTGGAGGGAATGTTGGATAATAGGATGTATGGGTTGGGGACTACAGGGTGGAGGGGTACCACTGCCTCGTTGATTAGGTGTAGGTCCTGAACTAGGTGGTAGTCCCCAGACGACTTCTGGACCGGCAAGATAGGAGTGTTACAAGGGGAACTGGTGGGAATAAGGAGTCCCTGGGTAGGAGTCGGGTAATGATAGGCTTTAGGCCCTGGCGGTGGGTTTTTGAGATAGGAAACTGGGGACATGAGGGAAAGTGGGTAGGATTTTTTATAAGTATTTTAATTGGTGGGTGATGTCTGGCCACTACAGGCTTGGAGGTGTCCCATACTAAGGGATTAACTACCTGAGGAAAAATAGGGGGTTTAGGCAAAGGGTTAAGACAGGGCGTGGTGTTGGTTAAGAGTGGTAAGAGGAGGTGGGCTGGTGATGGGCTTGAGTGTAGGGGGGCCAGTGAGTTGGATAGTGCTCCCCCCCCCCAGTTTGGAGAATATCTCGTCCTAAAAGGGGGACTGGGCATGACGGCATGATTAAAAAGAAGTGGGAAAAAAGGTGTCCTTCGAGGACACAGGCTAGAGGATGAGTTTGATTAGGACAGGAAGGCTTTCCATTAATCCCCATGACTGAAACCTGGGAAGGTATGCTAGGTCCTGAGTAGGAAGGCAATACAGAGTAGGTAGCCCCCATATTTACTAAGAAGGAAATGGACTTACCTGCTGCCTGTAGCATTACCCTGGGCTCGGCAAGGGTGATGGGGGTCCTCAAGTCCAGGCTGCGTCAGTTGTCCAGAAGGCCAAGGAGTTTAAGCGAAGGGACTGCTTCCTGTGGACCGGCTTGCCCCTCACATAGAGGTGTGGGGGGTGAGCCTGTAGTCCGGGACGGGCAGTCAACCTTCCAATGTCCAGTCTGCTTGCAGCTCAGGCAGGGTCCGGGAGCTGGGCGAGGACAGGGACACTGCCACGCCCAGTGTCCCTCTTGGCCACATTTGAAACAGGGCCCGGGCGGGGTCTTTGAAGAATTTTGGGGGGGTTTTGATAGACCCCCTCCACTGGACAATGGACCCCCTCCACCAGATGCTCAGTGGACTGCCAGCCTCAGGGCTGCTACAAGAGCTCGGGTTTGGAGGCTTACCTTTTGTTGTAAATGGGCCTGGCAGATGGCCTCAGCCTTTTCCTCTCGGCCATTAAAAACTTTAAATGCCATTGTTTACCAGGTCCCTTATGTGAGTTTGGGGGCCGTCTTCAGCTTTTTAAAGTTTCCTCCTTATATCAGCCACTGACTGAGAGATGAAGCGGGTGGATAGGACTGTAGCCCCTGCCAAGGAGGCCAGATGCAGCCAGGTATGGAGGATCATGGCTGTGGCCAGGCCATGGTGGAGAGGAAGAGTAGCCTTTTCTTTTTTATAGAGAGACCCAGTTTGGGTAGATTTTTGGCTAGGCATCCTAGTGGCGACTTGGGGTCTGGGTGAGATTCCTGATTACCCATATTCCTGTTTTGTTTGTTTGTTTGTTTGTTTTTTGTGTTATATCCAACACGGGCAGAAGAATTCTTTTCCCAGAGGGGGTGGCTGAGAGAACCTACAGGCTGCAATGATTATAATGAAAAAAAAATAAAAAGAGACAGGGCTAGAGCTATTTGCCACATGGAAGAATTAGGGGAAGTGAAAAAGAGACAGAGCTAGAAGTGAGGTTTTAATGGAAGAAGAATGGGAAGAAGAAGGAGAACAGAGTTATTTCTAGAGGCGCGAATTCAGTAAAAGTCCCCTGCAGCCAGTGGTCTGTTACCCACTCTAGGATATCTGCTACTTTAAGGGAAGCAGGCCTAAGCCACTGTACATCAGCTAACAGGAGTCCAACAAAACTGGCGAATCTACAATAAAGATAGAACCACATATAGGATTGATGGACAAAGGATGGGTGCCCCCCAAGTGGGAGACCAGTCTGATGCCTTCTCAGCCTCATCCCCAAAGGGATGTTTCAGGGTGTCTTGGCTAAGGTGTACCCGTATAACTCCCGGGCCTGGTCACCTCAGAACTTTTGGTCCTGAGGTGAATCACCGTTATGCCTTATGACGTCCCCATGGAACCGCGGGTGGAGGCCCCCTCAACTCCCATAGCCGTTAAGCCATGGGACTACACATAAACTCACTCACTCAGACACTCGCTCGGGAACAGAAAGAGGAACTAAGAGTACTTAGGTGGGAGCTAGCTTGCCAAAGGGCTAATTTGGGACTAGGAGCCGGGGTCTGGTCCAGGTCCTGAGTAGGGCCTGGAGTTGCAAACGGGTCTTCTTATTGCCCAAACCTCACTCGCTGCTGCGGAGATGATCAGAAGGCATCCAGGACTGTACTGCTGAACACCGGAGAGAGTTCAGGAAGATGGGGACATCTCCCTCAGGTTCCTGACCCCTGGCAAACCCCTTACAGGGAGAAGGCAAGAGTGTAGGGACGTCTCCTCTACACTCAGTTCCTCAGAATGGAACCGGGACCCCAGGCCCACGGCGGTAAGGAGTCCCTGTCGTGGCCACGGTTATAGACAGGGCGTCCACGGAGCAGGCAGCGGGAGGGGCTACGGGTGATAGAAGTCTTACCTCACGGCGGAGCAGTTCCCTGGTCCGGCTTTGGGTGGAGGAGTCAGTTTCCCCCAGGAGGGGTCAGTTTCTCCCAGGAGGGGGTCTTACAACTCCTCCCGGGTTTCGGCACCAAATGTAAGGGTTATTGTCGAGTTTAAAATGAGGAAACTGAGAGCAGCCTAGGAAAATTAAATGCCAATTTATTAAGCTCCCGGGCAAGGTTCTGTGGTCTGGAAAGGGGGGGCCAGAGATGTCGCGCTTGACTACTCGTGGGCATGGGGTTTTATAGGGAGTGAAGGCATTTTGATTGACTGGAGAAATAGGAGGTGGATGGCGCAAGCTGCTATTGGTAGGTAGGCAGGATTTCTGGTGAGGGGGCTGCCCAGGGGGAGTGGGACCTGGACGGAGCAAAATGCTATTGGGCAGGTTTTGGCGGGGCTTCTTTTAAATTTTGGCGGGGTTTTCCAACGGTAGGCTAGGTGCCGGGTGCAGAGTTTAGTGTTGAGTGCAGATTCTGGTGCAGAGAGCAGAAGTGGGCATTGGGGAAGCCACAATGGCGGAGCTAGATGCTGAGTGCAGGGCTTGATGTCGAGCGTGGAGTGGTGACGTAGTTTCCAGGCGCGGAGAGGGATGGGTGTCCGAGCTTCTGGCGAGGTGACCGGCCTTACACTCAGTCTCCCAAAATGCTAGGATTACAGGCATGAGCCACTGCACTCAGCCTCATTTTCTACTTTACATAATTCTGTCCTGTTTATATTTTTCCCATGAGCATATATTATTTCATAATAAACATATAAAGGCTTGTTTTAAGTTGATTCTGCTGAGGACTAAGCCCTGATTTTTTTATCCTGCCCAAATTCCTATCTAAGGGGCCCAGGGAATCACACCCTACAAACCATAAATTCTCATCAAATGGGTTTTATTTAACTCTATATATTGTGACTTACTTTCCAATATTACTCTGGCATAACGTTACTTGACAAAGAAGGAAGTCAAAATATTTTACCCCAAAACGTTTCTTTGCCATATTTTGAAATGGCCCTGCAAAGCTGTCCTTTGTGAGGGAAATGTGCAGCTGTAAAAAATCTCTATTAACATAGCTAGATCTTTTTCTTCCAGCCCTCCCAATCCTAAAGAGATTAACTAAGAGTCTCGCACCTCTTAAAGATCCGAATAGGAAACATTTGCCATCTGTTGTCTCTAAGGAGAGCCACAATAAGACTTCAAATAACCTTGGTCTCCACGATCTTTATCTTAACCCGAACATTTCCTTTCTATCAATCCCAGGTCTTTAGACAAACTCAACCAATCATTAACCAGAAAATGTTTAAATTTACCTATAGCCTGGAAGCCCGTCCCACTTTGAATTGTCCCATCTTTCTGGACCAAACCAATTTATTTCTTCAATGTATTTGATTGATGTTTCATGCCTCCCTAAAATTATAAATCCAAGCTGCACCCTGACCACCCTGAGCACATGTTCTCAGGACCCCCTGTGGGCTGTGTCGTGGGCCATGGTCACTCATAATAAACCTCTTCAAAATATTTTATAGAGTTTGACACTTTTCATTAACACTGCTTACCAAGCATACACCGAGAAGAAAACTCAAATTGCTCTAGCATTTAGGCCCTGTTAACTGAGCAATTACTGTGTGCTACACTGAAAGCTAACACATCCCAGACTTCACTGAATCCTCACAACTGGGTCTGGAGGGAGGGTATTTTCATTAACTCCCTTCACAGAGGAGGACTCTGAGGCTCAGGAATGTGGAGTGACCTCCCTAAAGGTCACATCACAACTTAGGAACTCAACTCAGGCCTGACTGGTTTCTGAGGCCATGCATGTGGCTATATCACTATATTAGCAGTGCAGGAACGATGGCAATGATAATAACAGCAGTTTACATGCTTGCCATGTGCCAGACCTGTGCATTTCATGTATAATCTTATCACACCTCCTTGGCAATCCCCATTTGACAGATGAGGAAACTGAGCATCAGCAGAGAGAAGTCATTTGCCCAGGGTCATTCTGCGGAATTGGGACTAGAACCCAAATCAATCGCAGCAGCCGTCCTTGACTCCTTCACCTTCTTTTTCCTCCATATTTAATCCGTTGGTTCTAGTTGGCTCCAGTTTTCAAAATACATATTCACAGCTGGACGCGGTGGCTCATGCCTGTAATCCCAGCATTTTAGGAGGCCAAGGCAGGCAGATCACTGAGATCAACCTGAACAACATGGAGAAACCCCGTCTCTACTAAAAAAAAAAAAAAAAAAAAATTACAAAATTAGCCAGACGTGGTGGTGCATGCCTGTAATCCCAGCTACCCGGGAGGCTGAGGTAGGAGAATCACTTGAACCCAGAAGGCAGAGATTACAGTGAGCCAACATTCAGCCATTGCACTCCAGCCTGGGCAACAAGAGCGAAATTCCGTCTTAAAATATATATACATACATGTTCACTTCTCACTATCTGGCTACTGCAGGCCCCGTGGAAGCCACCACCATCTCTCTTCCAGGCCAATATGAAGAAATTCCCACTGAACTCCCTCCCTCCATTCCTGCCTTTTGCCCCCACCCCATCCACTCTCTACATTGCATTCAGAGTGATTTTTTTCAACTCTCATGCTAAATATCTCTCCTGCAACCTTTCTTAGGGTTTTGGGAGACAATCAAGCCCCGCAGAGAATGGCTTGAGTGATTGTTTTCTTGATTTCTCCAAAGGATGCTACTAGTTAATACCATTACTTACTACAGTAGGAGGTAACTTAATTCATTGCATGCAATGGATGCCTTAGAGTCTTGGGACGTAAGTCTACCGAGAACTGGGTGGAGACAGCTGCAAGTTTCCTGTCACACTTCAAATACCAGTGACCATGGCCTAGAAGGCCCCTGAGACCTGCCATCCACCACACTTCGACCTCTGCAGGTACATTTCTTACTACCCTTTTCCCAAGCACAGGACCTCTTCTCCCTACCTCAAAAGTCTCATTGCTGCCTTAGAGCTTTTGCAGGGGTTGTTTCCATGGCCTTGAATGCCTGCCCAAGCCATTTAGAGCCTGCTTCTTTAGTCAATCATTCAGGGCTCAGTTCAAAGGCCACCAGCTCAGAGGGGCCCTCTCGGTCACCTTAATTAAATGCTGCCAATTCCTGCTGTTTCTTTTTCCTTTACAGTACTTACTTATAATGATCTGAAAGTACTTTGTGTGTTCACTCATCTGTTGTGTGTCTCCCAAGTTAACACTGAGCTCCACGGGACAGAAACCTTTTCACAGGGAAGCAATCTGTAAAAATATATTTAAAGAATTCATCGGATACTTACTTTGAGCCAGTCACTGGATTAAGAGCTTTGCAGTGAATCCTTTTATCAACTCCAGCATTGTCCAATAGATATACAATGTTAGCCAAGGCCAGGCACAGTGGCTCATGCCTGTAATTCCAACAATTTGGGAGGCTTAGGTAAGGATGACTCTTGAGGCCACCAGTTCGAGGTCAGCCTGGACAACACAGCAAGACCCTGTTTCTACAAAAATTAAAAGAAAGGGGTTGGGGGCAGTGGCTCATGCCTGTAATCCCAGCACTTTGGGAGGCCAAGGTGGTAGATCACCTGAAGTCAGGAGTTCAAGACCACCCTAACCAACATGGTGAAACCCCATCTTTACTAATGTTGTACTGGCCCGAGCATAGAAAGTCAACACCAAGACAGAACTATGCCAAATTGCAGGGTCTTTATTGCCGGCGGCCACGGAGGACTCACGTCTCTCCAACCCGTGGCCC
>PVKV010036644.1:0-15515 GCA_004027835.1 Alouatta palliata
AACAAAAAAAACAGATATAAGCGGCCAGGCACAGTGGTTCACACCTGTAATCCTAGTACTTTGGGAGACTGGGGTGGGAGGATTGCTTGAGGCAAGGAATTCAAGTAGCAAGACCCTGTCTCTCTATATATTAAAAAAAAAAAAAAATGGTACAAGCATATGCATATCAGAAGCAGTACTTCAACTGTAAATGTAGATAGATACCAATGTCCTATGTAAGGAAATTTTTCCTTCACACACTTTTTCTAGGCTTGTACCTTCAAACTAAAGGAAAAGATACTAGCATTTTATAGAGCCTTACTTGGAAGTTGTATTTTATTGGAATCCTCCACTTACCCACAGAAAACATTAAGGGACTGGTGACATTTACTGTGTATTCAGTCATCAATGCTGAAACAAATCATAAACCAACAGTGTTCTCAACAGTGTTAAAAAGTGGGTAGGAGGCTGAGTACAGTGGCTTACGCCTGTAATCCCAGCACTTTGGGAGGCTGAGCAGGGTGGATCACTTGAGGTCAGGAGTTTGAGACCAACCTGGCCAATACAGTGAAACCTCATCTCTACTAAAAATACAAAATAATTAGCTGGGTATGGTGGTGCACGCCTGTGATCCTAGCTACTTAGGAGGCTGAGGTAGGAGAATCACTTGAACCCAGGAGGCAGAAGTTGCAGTGAGCTGAGATCGTGCCACTGCACTTCAGCCTGGGTGACAGGACGAGACTCCGTCTCAAAAAAAAAGTGTATAGGAGAGGTCACAGGATTTAATGACATAGGATTAGAGCAGGCAAGGAGCTCAGGAAACACGGGGCAACAGTTCACAGGAGAAGAGCCTCAGGCAGGAGAAATCACTAACGTAACCTAAGAGGCCTCCAGTCTCTCAATCTTTTCAAGCCCTTTGACTTCAAAGTCTGATATGGACAGAGATAGGTTCCAAGACTTCCATGTCAAAGGTAGAAGAAAGAGAGGAATGACTGTTCTCAGTGTCCATTCTGAGTATATAGGAAGCAGAAAAGGAATAGAAGCAACAGCTAAAGATGATCACCTAAGGATGTAGATTAAGTCAAATTTTGCCTTCATATATTCTACAGAAAACCCCTTATCAGTATCAGATTTTGAAAAATAATTCAAATCATAAGAGTTAACAAGCCATCCTAAGAAATAACTGAAAGGTTTCTGTTGTTCTGCTCACCAAGAATAATGCTTTTATACTGAATAGTAAATGAATGACTTACATCACGATGTGGAAGGGTTATTTGATATGATATCATCAGTACCTGGAAAAATGGAACCCCGCCGATTGATGAACAATCCACACCAGCATCTACAGATGGCTCCTGACGTAGAGGTTCTTCAGTATACTGCCCCAGAGCTGTCTTTTCTACATCCACATCCTAGAAGAAGAAGCTGGATGAGTGACTAAGTCCAAGAGCCTCAAAGTCATCACAAAGGACGGGCAGTTTTCTTCTTTGAATGTAACATATTCCCATGGTATAACATAAAAGTTAAACCTCAACAAAACTAGTAGAAAGGCTACAAATCTACATAAGCAGAATATGTATATATATATATAAGAAAACAAAGTCTACAAATAATGAAAATAATTCCAAATATGTTTTTATAGAGAGTAGAGGTTACTATATAAAAATGTTACTAAACACAATATTAAATATTGGCTATTATTATCTACTAACATAATTTAAAAACTGGTAAGATTAAAAAAATAAGGCTAAGAGCTAGGCAACTATCATTAATGAGAGGCAGAGGAAGACTGAAGGGTGAACAGTAAAATTCTTCACATGAAGTCAGCCACATCAAGGGTTTATAAGACAGTTCTATTATAAAATGATCTTTTAAATTTACCTGAATTTTCTCTTCTTTGTTGTTTTCTGAACAGTTTAGCATCATTAACAGATCAGGCTGTTTCCTTTTCAACTGATCAAGGAGATGTTCACGTGGTTCAGTTCTGACCAGTAATGATGGGTATAAATAATTTTTCCTCTGTGGTGTAGTACCTTTAATGGACATTAGATAAGAGGTAAAAATTAAAGTATGAGATGTAAATATTTTTTTAAAATACTAAAACTTCCAAATGAATCTTGTCTTCTAAACATATAAAATATAAAAATATAATTGCCATATATGAGGATCAATCTTGCTACCTGTCAGGTAGACATTGTTTGCAACTAACAATATTTTCTAATTTGACAACAGACTGTACTATTTTCAAGATTCATCCTACTCCCTAAAACATGAAGTTTACCATCTCTGAGGACATATAAAAGGTGTATTATAGGCTCTAAAAGAAGTTAGAGTGTTCTGAAAAAATGGCAGCCTTACTGGAATAAGAGTACAGATTTCCCAACATGATTACTTTGATAGGAATAACTATTTCACTATAAATGTGGTGTGGCAGTTAAATATTAACCAGTTATATATATACTATGTTGTCCAGGCTGGTCTTAAACTCTTGGGCTCAAAGGATCCTCCTGCCTTGGCCTCCCAAAGTGCTAGGATTACAGGCGTGAGCCACCGCATCTGGCTCCCAGTTATATTTCTCTGTAATGAGCTCATGCTCTCATAATTTACAAAAGCACCTGCCTTTTCACTCAACATTTACATTCCTAATTTCACTGAAAAGTAGACAGTAAATCTTATAGGCCTCTTGGGGAAAAAATAAACATTCTATGTTGCACCATCCCCTTTTACACTTGGTTTTTAAATTAAAAAAACAAAAACAGTTTTGTGATATAATTTACATACCATAAAACACTCATTTTATGTGTACAATTCAGCGATTTTTAGTGAGTTTACAGGGTATGCAACCGTCACAATCCAATGAAGAACCCAATTATTCATCTCTTCCATGAAGACTTCCTTGAATCACTATAGCCTACAATGATGTTTGCCATATCTGATCTCTAAAAATATTGATTCCTAAATGCTAACAGTCCACGGTGATCCCCAATCTCTTAAAACAGGGATTCCTAAATGGCAATGGTCTATGACAAAATGAGAGGGACACAGAACAAAATGCACAATGTAGCAAACTTTGCATTAAACTAGATTTAGTCAGTTACATCTCTCCAATATTTGTGGTATTAAAATGTCATTTTACAAACAGTGCTAGGTTTTTATTTATTTGTTTTAAAAACATCCCCTATTAACAAAGTAATTTCCCTGAATGTTTGTGAAATTTTACTGAATTGTGATACCACATTTCTAGGAGTTTGTATCACCTGTATCATGATGCTTCATTAAAACTATTTAAAGTTTCCAGTTTTCCCATTTTCAATTGATCACAGTGAGATGGTAAATTCCTGTCAGGCAATGGCAGGACTAATTTTTCTGAATATCTGACACTACTGAGAGCTGAATTCAACTTCAAAAAATTTAACAATTCTATTTATCTTTTAAAGTACCTGTTGGGATATCCAGTTTCAGATCCTGTTGCAGAAAGCAATTAAGCTTAGTCAAACCAATTTTTATGGTTTCATTAAGTTCTAGATTTTGTGCTATCAATTTTTCTTCATCAATAGTCATCTGATCAAGAAAAATGTTGTGCTGTTTCTCATTAGCTGCCTTATGTCCATGTGATTTCTCAGTGATGTTTGAACTTGAAGCCTCACAACACTGGTTTACAACCTGTAAATGATGCAAATATATTTTTATTACTAAAATTAAAGTTGCCAGTGTTTTACTCAATATCATATTTTCCCTTACCTTGAAATTTTCCATAATAACTTTTTTTTGAGACAAGTCTCACTCTTTTGCCCAGGCTAGAGTGCAGTGGCATGACTAGGGCTCATTATAGCCTTGATTTTCCAGGCTTAAGCCATCCTCCCACCTCAGCCTCCCATGTAGTTGGGATTACAGGCATGCACCACCATGCCTGGCTAATTTTTATATTTTTTGAAGAGATGGAGTTTCATGTTGCCCAAGCTGGTCTCAAACTCCTGGACTCAAGCAATCTGCCCATCTCGGCCTTCAAAGATTACAGGCATGAGGCTGGGTGAAGTGGCTCATGCCTGTAATCCCAGGGCTTTGGGAGGCCGAGGCGGGTGGATCACAAGGTCGGGAGTTCAAGACCAGCCTGACCAACATGATGAAACCCAGTCTCTACTACAAATACAAAACAATTAGCTGGGCGTGGTGGCGTGCCTGTAATCCCAGCTATTCAGGAGGCTAAGGCAGGAGAATCGCTTGAACCTCGGAAGCAGAGGTTGCAGTGAGCCAAAATTGTGCCACTGCACTCCAGCCTGGGCAACAGTGCAAAACTCTGTCTCCAAAAAAACAAAATTACAGACGTGAGCCACCACACCTGGCAACCAGTAATAAAAGATTTAAAAACACATATAGAAGTAGAGAGAACAGTATAATTAACTCCCTTGTATTCGTTATACAGCTTCAACGTTTACCAACAAGTGGAGTACAAACATTTACCAACAAGACTGGCCGCTTAACTCCTCCACAAATCCAGGATTATTTTGAAACAAATCCTGTATCATTTTATCCATTTACTTCAGCATGTATCTCTAACAGGTAAGAGCACTTTAAGACCACTATCACACCTAAAGAGGTTAACACTGATTCCTTCTTATCAAATGTCTAGTCCATGTTCAGACTTCACCAGTTGTTTCTGAAGTGTGTCACAACTGCTTTGGTTTGAACCAAAATTCACCACTAGATTTGGTTTATAGGTCTTAAGTTGGTGACTATATAATTTATCATACAAATTGGGACACCTTTTAGAGTGAAAGGGCCCATTGTTAATAATCATTCCAATATAACAATGTCAACAAGGAGTGCCTCAGGCAAACTAAGATTTAAGGACCTCTAGTCTTACGTCTCTTTTGATCTATAGGTTATCTTTTCTCATATTTTTTCCCCTCAAAAATTGTTGCCGAAGAAATGAGGTCTTTGCTCTACTGAACATCTCAAATTCTGGATTTGGTCAATTGCATTTCTATGCTTTATTTTCTACAAACTGGTTAGACCTAATTCAGGTTTAATTTTTTAGCAAGAATATTTCATAGGTAGTACTGCAAACACAAAATGCTTTGCTATGTCTCTCATGTTAAGATTTATCGGTGGGTTTAGGTACGGTTAGCCTCAGCTTTTGATCAAATGGTTTAAGCCGTCATTAACATCCACAGGGGTTATTTTATTAAGAGCTGCATACTGGTGATATATTAATTTTATCATTTCGTCTCCATTTTATTAGCTGAGAGTCTAATGAAACACATTTTTTCATTACCTTCCTAAACTAAGATATGGTTTCTTTTAGGAAAGACAGATGGATGCTATATTGTTTCTTCTTATTTACCCATTTTTAGGACAATGTGTTGATTCCCTAGCATGATGCAAAGGAGACCTATGAAATTTTTATGAGTTAATAAGTTTTAATATATTTGATGTGTTTTAATCCATAATGGCCATTATTCTTTTTGATGCTCAAATTATACCACCTTTGAACATGGGGAAGTTGGCTACTAAGTCCTTTTGACAACCACAGAAATCTTTAACAGCTTATTTTCTG
This sequence comes from Alouatta palliata, assembly GCA_004027835.1. Classification (NCBI taxonomy): domain Eukaryota; kingdom Metazoa; phylum Chordata; class Mammalia; order Primates; family Atelidae; genus Alouatta; species Alouatta palliata. The sequence continues at coordinate 5,537 of PVKV010036644.1, forward strand.
GTATGACCAAGATGTCTAGGCTCATATATTGTACATTTCCCACCTCAAATGTGAAATTAGCTATTTGTATACAAACTCTAGTTCCTTTTAGTGAAAATAGATTCTACAGATTAAAAATGTAAATTCTTTGTACCTACTTCCTGAGAATGTTAGTAAAATCCTTCTATTGCAAAGAAAGAAAAAACCAAGTCATAAATGGCTCATGTAAGTGTTAAGTTCAAGCATACCCATAAACCTATCAAATATCCTTTGGCTACCACAGCAATAACCTAAATACTTAAAACAATAATAGGTTTGAATGTACTTGGAGAAAAGTAAACAGCATTTTATAAGTGGAAGGTATTATATATCAAAAGACAGGGCGCCCTTCTTTGAAGAGTCTACTAAGTCAGAAACCAAGGATAAATTCAGGAAAGAAACCGGACTAATGTTAAATTAATTCTAAGATCTAGAAGACATATACCAAAGCACAAAACGAGATCATGTATAAGCATACCAAGTATTATACTTAAAAGTTTAAGTCATTATAACTTAAAATATCATTTGTTTTGAAATCGATATAGCCAAGAATATTTAATTTTCTGATTATCATTATTCTCCCCAAAGTAAGTTCCAGTTTCAAAGTTATTACCTCCATTAAGTTCTGAAGTTCCTGTTCCCTTTCATTTAAGGAAGATACCCACTGTTCAGAAAAACAAAATGTTCTTGTGTTCAGAGACTCACATCTCTGTTCAGTCTCCTGAGATATTTTTTCCAGGTTGCCTTTGAGTTTATCAGAGTATTTCACAGACTCTTCAACCAATTTTGTACCTTCTTGGTTAAAATTTCTGAGTTCCTGTGACAAGCCATCAGAATCAGCACAAAATTTTTGACTGTGAAAAGTCATTTTGTTGACTATATCCTCAGATTTCCTATAGGAAAAGAGTATGACACTGTTGAAACGGGGAATTAAGACTGAAAGGATATATAACTTCCCAAGATCACTCAGCTCTTAACTGGCAGATTCAAACGTGGGCAGTCTGGCTCCAGGGCCCGTGATCTTAATACATCTTCTAAGTTGAGAATGGATGCCGTGGCCAATGTCTTTTCACAGCAGATTGCCATTAAATGACCTCTGAAAGGATCATCTTTTCTCATGAAACCTTTCACAGCCCTCCTCCAGTTATGATGCTTTCAAAATTTGTCTGCTTGTTTTATCCCTCTTACCAGGCAATGTTATTTCAGGGCATCTACTACAGCCTCCTGTATAGTCCCTAAATTAGACAGTCAGTCATTTATTCTGTTATTAAGCAGTTTCACTTGCCTAGTACACAAAATAAATCACAAACATTACAAATGTTATGTTTAAATCAGCTATAAAGCTTTCTAATAATTAAAAGAAAATTACATCGGGGTGTGACAAATTATACATATAGAACAATATAACATAAACAATATAAAACTAATGTTGGTTAGATATACATTTAAAATTCATTGATAATTTCCTTCTCTGCAAGTTTCCCTATAATAGCATTCAAAGTTATCTTACAGGACAAGATTTAAACCTTGTGTAATGAAATGACTCTCTATTACCACTAGATGGTACACCATGTGGATAAACCAAGTGAGTAAGCAAAGATGTTGAAAACCAAACCTACAAATCAAAATCACAATAATTGAAAAAATGGCTGGGCACAGTGGCTCACACCTGTAATCCCAGCACTCCGGGAGGCCAAGGCAGGTAAATCACCTGAGGTCAGAAGTTCAAAATCAGTTTTGCCAACATGGTGAAACCCTGCCTCTAGTAAAAATATAAAAATTAGCTGAGCATGGTGGTTTGTGCCTGTAGTCCCAGCTACTCAGGAGGTTGAGGCAGGAGAACTGCTTGAACCCGGGAGGTGGAGGTTGCAGTGAGCCAAGATCGCGCCACTATACTCCAGCCTGGGTCACAAAGCAAGGTGCTGTCTCAAATAAATAAATAAATAAAACTAAACCCTCATAAATTATAAATTTGATGAAAAAGCAAGACCCAACTATACGCTGTCTATAAGAAACCCACTTTAAATATAAAGACTTAGGCCAAAAATAAAGAGATGGAGAAGGATACATGATGCAAATGGCAGTCAAAGGAAAGCAGGAATACCTGTATTAATTTCAGACAAAAAAGACTTCAGAACAAAAGGGATAATCAGAAACAAAAGGGGATGTTACATATGATAAAGAGGTCAATTCTCCAAGGAGATATGATAATCCTGATTGTATATGCACCCAACAACTAAGTTTCAGATACACGAGGCAAAAACTGACAGAACTAATAAAAGAAACAAATCTACAATTATAGTTAGAGATTTCAATACTCCTCTCTTAGTCATTGATAGAACAAGTATACAGAAACTCAGTAAGGCTGTGGGTGACCTTAATAGCACTATCGAACAACTTGATCAAGTTGACACATATAGAACACTTCATCCAACAAAAGCAGAATACAAATTTTCTCACGTGGGTAGCACACAAACAAAGCATATCAGAATAACAACACAAGGGTTGTAAAAACTAAACTGTCAGTCGAATCAGAGCCCACAAAAGTGATCCTGGACCTGTATGCTAAGCCTAAACAGGGTAAATGCCAGCTAAAAAATACTTAAATAAGAACCTGAATCTCTTAACATAATACCCAAAATGTTCAAGATACAATAGAAAATCACTTCTCATATATCAAGAACCATAAAAATCACAAGTTGAATGAGAAAAGACAATCAACGGATGTCAACAATGAGAAAACTCAAAGATGTTAGAATTGTCTGGCAAGGATCTTAAAGCAACCATCATAAAAATGCTCCAACAAGAAATTAATATGCCTGGAAAAAAAAATCCTAGCAAAGAAACAAGGTGTAAAAAAAGCAAATCAGGGCTTCTCTTCCTGGTTCTTCCCAGAGTCAGGAAAAGCTGGGTTGAGAGGGCATTTAAAAAAAAAAGCAAATCAAAATTACAAAACTTAAAATAAAAAAACCAATAATGGAAATAAAATACCTCACTGAATGGGTTTAACAGTTGATTATGGCCGGGCACAGTGGCTCACGCCTATAATTCCAGCACTTTGGGAGGCTGAGGCAGGCAGATCGCCTGAGGTTGGGAGTTCGAGACCAGCCTGGCCAACATGAAGAAACCCCGTCTCTACTAAAAATAAAAAATTAGCTGGGCGTGGTGGCACATGCCTGTAATTCCAGCTATTCGGGAGGCTGACGCAGGAGAATCACTTGAACCCAGGAGATGAAGACCGTGTTAAGCCGAGATAGTGCCACTGCACTCCAGCCTGGGCAACAAGAGTGAAACTCCATCTCAAAAAAAAAAAAAAAAACCATAGGTTAGAGATGACAGAAGGAGACTCAGTAAATATGAAGACAGATCAATAGAATTTCCCCAATTAACAACGAAGAGAATATATATACCTGTAAGAAATATATTATACATATCTCCTGAGGGACCATAATAAAAAAAATCTAACATTTGTGTCATTAAAGTCATAAGGGCAGAGGAAAAAAGAGTATGAGGCTGAAAAATATTCAAAGAATTAATAGATGAAAAGTTCCCAAGTTTTGGTGAAAGGCATAAACCTACAGATTCAAAAAGCTAAACAAAACCCAAATAGAACAAACTCAAAGAAATACAACAGTAGACAAAATATAATCAAGTTTCTAAGGACAAAAAATTTGCAAACAGCTGTAGAGAGATTGCCTATAAGGGAACAATTACTTGAATGGCAGTGGATTTCTCATTTCATAGAGGCCAGAAGAAAATGGAACAGCATATTTCAAAATAAATATATAAATAATAATAATAATAATTGTCAACCCTGAATTCCATAGCCAGTGAAAATATCTTTCAAGAATGAAGGGGGAAATCAAGACATTCTTAGACAAAACAAAACAGAATTTGTGGCCAGCAGACCTACCCTTAAAGACTACAAGAAATTCTTCACACCAAAGAAAGCTTGAAACTTTAGGAGTTTAATTTAGGAATTAAGCGGGCAAAAATAGGGTAAATACAGTATCTTTCTCCTCATGAGTAGAGAATACTCAACAGGAAAAAAACTGAACCTTAACAAATCTCCTGTTATATAAAAATTTTTAAAGGGATCATGAATTTAAATTTTAAACCATAAAGTTATAAAATTCCTAAAAGAACACATAGGTCTGACTGTAATGTATGATAAGTGTGTGGAACTGGCAAGCAATGAGACTACAAAGCAACATTAAACTCTAATACAGGCCAGTGCAGTGGCTCATGCCTGCAAACTCAGCACTTTGGGAGGCTGAGGCGGGTGTATTAGTTGAGGCCAGGAGTTTGAGACCAGCCTGGCTAACATGGCAAAACCCTGTCTCTACTAAAAATACAAAGTATTAGGCTGGTCCGAGTGCAGTGGTGTTTACAACTAATTGATAACAACCAGTTACAGATTTCTTTGTTCCTTCTCCACTCCCACTGCTTCACTTGACTAGCCTTTAAAAAAAAAAAAAATTAGCCAGGCATGGTGGTATGCATCTGTATTCCCAGCTACTCAGGAGGCTGAGGCAGGAGAATCGTTTGAACCCAGGAGGCAGAGGTGGCAGTGAGCCAAGATCACGCCACTGCACTTGCGCCACTGCACTCCAGCCTGGGCAACAAAGCAAGACTGTCTCAAAAAACAAAACAAAACTCTAATACAGGAATCAGCAAACTTTTTCTTGAAAAGCCAGATAGCAAATATTTTAGGCTATTGTTCAATGACTTGGAAACCATGACTCAACTTTGCCATCGCAGTGGAAAGGCAGCCAAAGATAACCAAAGGCAACATGTAAACAGATGGGTATGACAGTGCCCAATGAAATTATAGTAACAGGCATCCAGCCTGCTAGCCATAGCTTGCCAAACCCTGCTCTAGTTAGTATATTTTTCATCAGTAATATAGGTTAGAAACTGTGAAATTACTTAATGTGTTTTCTAAGACTGAGGGAATTAGAAAATACATTGTGGATAAGAGCCAGGTTTTTCACTGTCTTACAAGAGAGCACAAATACACAACAAAAAGCCATGTGCATGTATGTATATACACATATATACACATACATAATAAAATATTAACAAATGAGAAATTTGAAAGTACACAAAGGCATTATTTGCACTATTTAAAGCTTTTTCTTCTGAAATAATTTCAGACTTACAGAAAAGTTTAAGAGAATTTAAAAATAGCTTACTGCTGTATATTTTCCTGGACACTACTAAGTGGTTTCTGTATATTTTCACACTTTTCCTCCAAAGCACAGAATCTCTCTGTCCAAAGATTCATTAGCTGGCAAAGTTCCTGTAAGAAAGGTATGGAAAGTAAAAAGACTTAAAATTATGACACCTGAACATTTTTTATGACTAACATGAAGTATTGTCCATAGGTGAGAATTATATAAATTCTCGAATCTTTAACTCTACCTCTCTTCCATAGAGGAAAGCAGTAGAAGTGATATTAAAATGTAAGATTTTTCCTTTTTTTTTTTTTTTTTAGAGACAGGGTCTCACTGTTGCCCAAGCTCTGGTGCACTGGCATAATCAAGGCTCACTGCAGCTTCAATATCCTGGCACAAGGGATCCTCCTACCTCAGCCTCCAAATAGCTGGGATTACAGGCATGAGCCGGCATGCCTGGCGAATTTAAACAACTTTTTTTTTTGTAGAGATGTGGTCTTGCTATGTTGACCAGGCTGGTCTTGAACTCCTAGCCTCAAGTGATCACCCTGCCTCAGCCTCTCAAAGTGCTGGGATTACAGATGACAGCCATCCTACCCAGCCAGGATTTTTGAAAAAGTAGATAATCAGTAAACTTCACTATTTTAGCTGTAACAAATTACTTTCAGTGTACCTCAAAACTAATCAAATAGTCCCATATATCACATTATGTGTAAGACCAACTTTGACAGATATATATGTATAGTTACTTTTTAACTGATAACACTACTAGAAGGAAAAATTAATATGATATACTCACAGGTCAAGTAATCCAAAATATTATCAATTACTGGAGCTAAAAAATTTTACAGAACTTAGTTGGATCATATTAACAAAATGTAAATAGTCTTATCTTTGATCATATTTTACATCTTTGAAAACAAGCTCTTATAGGCATCTAACATGCTACATTGAAAAATGAAGAAGCCATCCCAATGACCAAGGAAGAGCTGAAAATGCATCCAACATACTTATTCACTGTTCAGTCTGCTGATTGGCCAGTATCTCCGAATAATACATCAGCTGACAATACATACCTAACATTCTGATTATGAATAAAGTCTGTCACTATTTTTACTAGTCTCAAAGGTATTATCAGATTAATAATTTGAATGATAATGCAGGTGTTATCAGATTTATCTATATGTAAATGTGTTCAAAGTTTTACAAATTATTTATTTTAGTAGTGCTCATTTCAAGTTCTGGAAAACCTAAGAAATAACTCACATAGTGAACTTGCTTTCTTAAAGCCAGGGAAACCAAACTATCCATGCAAAGATACTTTTCAGATCAGATTGGTTTTGTTTTGTTTTTTTTTAAACAGCTGCCTACCAATTTTAAGCATTTCAAAACAGCAAATTTATAAAAAAGGATCAGTCTTAGAATATACACCTAAAAAGGGCTGGGGACAGTGGCTCAAGCCTGTAATCCCAGCACTTTGGGAAGCCGAGGCAGGAGGATCACGAGGTCAAGAGATCGAGACCATCCTGGCCAACATGGTGAAACCCTGTCTCTACTAAAAATACAAAAATTAGCTTGGTGTGGTGGCGTGCGCCTGTAGTCCCAGCTACTCGGGAGGCTGAGGCAGGAGAATTGCTTGAACCCGGGAAACGGAGGTTGCAGTGAGCCAAGATCCCGCCACTGCACTCCAGCCTGGCGACAGAGGGAGATTGTATCTCAAAAAATAAATAAATAAATAAATAAGTAAAAGAATATATACCTAAAAAGTTCTCAACAGGTTTAAGGCAAATACCCTATGCAGATGTAAGAGAAAATGCTGCAATTTTAAATTGCCAAGAAACCATAGAAGAGCCACTCAAACACGGATGCTTTTCAGGCAATATAATCACCACTACCTTCTCTAAGATGATCTACACACTATTAGATGCTCACAAGGTCTCAGTTTTCCTCATTAGAAAACTGGCTAGTAATACAATTTATATCTACATTGATGGGAGGAATAAACACACAGTGAATTGCTCAATAAATGTTAACTATTATAAGAGTTCTGTCATATCATAATAGGCTCATTTAATAAAACTTCAGTCATTATTAAAGTCTTAAGAATGCCAGAAGCTGTTTTTCATATATCCGATATTTATGGTTTGAAGGCTTGATTTTGGTTTAAAGCCTCATATAATGAGGAACAGTTCACAGGGAAGATAAATCATGAATTACATTTATAATCAATAAGAATTAAAAATTGTATCAATTGACTATGCTTTAAATGTCTATCAGTGAGACAGAAATAAGAGAAAGTAGGGCTTGGTTTATGAAAGACAACTATCCATGCCATCCAGTCCATGAGAAAAGGGCTGTTTTGACATATTGTGGTTCTATATGGGGTAGCAAAACTTCAAATATTAAGAGAAGTATTCTCAATTGTTTTACAAAAATTACTGTTATAAGCAACAGTGCCTATGGTATTTTCAGGTTTCACGTTTTATAGTATTCATATTGTGTAACAGATTATCAAGTCATATCAAATCATCATAAAACTCTCTCTCTGTACTTCCCACGTCAGCTAACCAACATACCTGTGAATGGGTTTGCTTTATTGTATTCAGGTCTTCACTTAGGTTTCCACATAGCTTTTGTGATTCAACCAAGGAAGAAATGGTATTTTCTTGTAGTTCATGTAGATTGTTACACAGTATACCGAGAAAGCCATCTAGTTCCTTTTTTTGATCTTCTATCTTTGAAGGAAAAAAAATGAGTTTCCTTCTTAAACAACACATCAACTTTGAGATATTAACAACATAGTATTTGTTACCTTATCAGCCACTGTCAATGAGGTCTTGAAAATATGCTTTAGTTGACTATTGATTTTCAATATAGACACCACAGTGGGGGATAAAATCGTTTCCAGTGAAATCAGAAGATCAGTCTTGAGTACATTCTAGTTTTAAAAATAAACAAAGAGGTCTTTAAAATATTTTCACTTCCATAAACCTGTCTAAATGATGTCTTAAATATTTTGGTAGCTAAACATTCACATTAAAATTCTACATTTCCATTCTCCATTCTTTTTTTGTTGTTGTTGAGATGGAGTCTCCCAGGCTGGAGTACAGTGGTACAATCTCGGCTCACTGCAACCTCCATCTCCTAGGTTCAAGTGATTCTCCCACCTCAGCCTCCAGAGTAGCTGGGATTACAGGTGTGCACCAACACACCTAGCTAATTTTTGTAGTTTTAGTGGAGATGGGGATTCATTATGTTGGCCAGGCTGGTCTCAAACTCCTGACCTCAGGTGATCTGCCCACCTCGGCCTCCCAAAGTGCTGGAATTACAGGTGTGAGTCACTGCACCCGGCCCCATTCTCCACTCTTCAGTCCACATAGATAAATTAGTACAAAAATGCCATAATTTCTTCTATTAGAATAAATATAATAATTTCTCTTTTTTCAAGCCCAGTGAAAATATAGAACAATTTCTTTTTTCTTTTCTTTTTTTTGAGATGCAGTTTCACTCTTGTTGCCCAGGCTGGAGTGCAATGGCATGATCTTGGCTCACTACAACCTCTGACTCCTGGGTTCAAGCAATTCTCCTGCCTCAGCCTCCTAAGTACCTGGGATTACAGGTGCCCGCCACCATGGCCAGCTAATTTTTGTATTTAGTAGAGACAGAGTTTTGCCATGTTGGCCAGGTTGGTCTCAAACTCCTGACCTCAGGTAATGACCTCCTAACCTCAAACTCCTGCCTACCTTGGTCTCCCAAAGTGCTGGGATTACAGGCATGAGCCACTGTAATGTACTAATGTACATTAGAAATACTTACAGGCCTACTGGTATTCTTTTGGAAAGAAGAGCTATCATACCAATTTCAACTAATTTTGTGAGAGCAACATTCCTCTCTTCTTTTGATTCAAGCAAAAATGTTAACTTGGTAAACAGAAAGGCATAGCTTATTTTATTGTGCTTCACCTTACTATGTGTCACAGATAATAAATTTTTACAAACTGAAGTTTTGTGGCAACCCTAACTTGAGAAAGTTATCAGGGACTTTTTTCAAATATCATGTGTTCACTTTCTGTCTCTGCATCACATTTTGGTAACTATTGCAGTATTTCCAACTTTTTCATTATATACTGTGATCAATGATCTTTGATGTTACTATTATAATTGCCTTGGGGTACCATAAACTGTACCCCTATAAAACAGCAAACTTAACTGAGAAACACTGTTTGTGTTCCGATTGTCCCACCAGGTGTGTGCTAGAATTACAGGTGTGAGCCACTGCGCCTGGTCAACATAAGCTTAATATGCACTGGGAAACCAAAAAATTCATGACTCGATTTATTGTAATATTCAGTTTATTGCAGTGGTCTGGAAGCAAACCTGCAATATCTCTGAAGTATGCCTGTATATACAGACCACCATTTAATGAATGAATCAGTATTTGAAAAGTTAGTACTGACAGGATATCTTTTAACATTATCAAATTTGGGTGACAGAGAAAACCTATAAAATAATGTCATAAGCACTGAACTGAGGCAGAGGGTCAGCTAACACATGTAGTATTTACTTGGAAAATGTTTAAGAAATATTGTTAGGCCGGGCGCGGTGGCTCACGCCTGTAATCCCAGCACTTTGGGAGGCCGAGGCGGGTGGATCACGAGGTCAAGAGATCGAGACCATCCTGGTCAACATGGTGAAACCCCGTCTCTACTAAAAATACAAAAATTAGCTGGGCATGGTGGCACGTGCCTGTAGTCCCAGCTACTCGGGAGGCTGAGGCAGGAGAAT
>PVKV010036645.1:0-15514 GCA_004027835.1 Alouatta palliata
TAGGCAAGGACTTCATGACCATTATTTTCATTTTCTATGTTAGAAAATAGAAGCTCTCAGATTTGTCTTTTGTCTCTCTACTCTCTTTTCTTTTCCCCTCTCCATTTTCCTTTTTTTCTTTCTTTTCCCTTCTTTCCTTCTTTTTTCCTATTTTCCAGTGTCTTGAAACAAAAAGAAATTAGATGCCATAATGCCTCCCCTCAGGAAATTTACAATCCAATCAAGGAATAAAGAAGGCTCAAATTGAGCAATATGAGTGCAGTAGGCCAATGATAATATGAATAAGCTTTTCTAATTCATTTTTTGTCCACACTTTCAATGTTCTTTAAAATGAGTGGAATAAATGAATGATCTAAACAGAGTGGGATTATTTCAGGAACATTGCTGGGGTGGCAGGTGCATTTTGATCTGGGTTGAAGGAACAAATGGGAGAAAGAAGGAATTACATAAGTAAGTACTTGTAGGCAGGCTTTTTTAGCAAGATATGTTCAAGGATTTGTAGTGAGATTGGCTTGGATGGAGTGGACATATTTCATTGGATGAATGACGTTGAAGAATAACAAAGTTGAGGAGTATGAATTAAGTGTGAATTAAGGATGTAGAATGCTGGTCTGAGGGGTTTAGATTTTTTGCAATACTTTTTGAAAGAGCTGAGACTACAACTTGGAATTCTCTGAATCTTAGTTAAGCCACTGAACCATGTTGAGTAAAAATGACCTCTTCAACCTTACTAAAATTCAGAAATTACTTACTGTTCCTAGACTTCTGATTTAGTACATATGTTAGGTTATAGGAGATACTCTGAGAGGCAGGGGAGAGTGAGAGACTACGTATAGCTTTCTCTGGGACCATCCAGTTCCACTTCATCTCCTTCTTATTTGTAATCTCGCTCTGTTGCCTGTTGACTTCTTCTGTCTCTTTGGTAGTGTTCATCTCAATTTGGTGTTTCTTTTGTATTCAACAGACTATATGATCTTTGAAGTTAAGAAGAAAGTTCAAGATAGAGACGACTTTCGAAGAACTGAAGCAGGGAATTTAGAATGAAGTGCTCTGCAGCATCACACATGGGGGCTGTTGGGGGTCGGGGGGCTAGGGGAGAGAAAGCAGAGGGTGGGGGATTGGGGAGGAATAACATTAAGAGAAATACCTAGTGTAAATGACTGGGGGATGGATGCAGCAAACCACCATGGCATGTGTATACCTATGTAACAATCTTGCATGATCCGCACATGTACCTCAGAACTTAAAGTATATTTAAAAAAAAATGAAGTGCCCTTAACCTCCACCTAAAAGTCCCCCTAAGCTATGCAGTAATAGAGTTCTTTGTTCTTCAACTTTTACTTATTTTTTGCTTTATGTCTCTGCCCATTCACTTCCTGCAGCAGCTTCAGAGCCAACTTTCAATGGACCATCTGAATGGTTTACATACATTCCATCCTTGAGCACTTTTCCTGTGCAGCTTCTCAAGAGGGAAATTCTTTCTCCTTGGCTACATGGTCTAGGTTTATTTCTTTGTAGATATATCTTAAAATATCTTATTTGGGACATTCTAAATTTCTTTCTCTTATTTTTGAAGAGTCTTGCTCTGTTGTCTAGGCTGGAGTGCATTGGTGCGGTCTTGGCTCAGTGCAACCTCCGCCTCCTGGGCTCAAGCGATTCTCCTGCTTCAGCCTCTCAAGTACCTGGGATTACAGGCACCTGCCACCATGCCCAGCTAATTTTTGTATTTTTAGTAGAGATGGGTTTTCACCATGTTGGCCAGGCTAGTCTCAAATTCCTAACCTCGGATAATTCCCCCTGCCTCAGCCTCCCAAAGTGCTGGGATTAAAGGTGTGAGCCACCACACCTGACCACATTCTAAGTTTTTATGTCTTTCTTGTTTTCAGGACTGTTTCTTCCATGCGTGTTACTCATTGCCATGGTGCTTATGATGATGAAAGAAAGGTAAAAGTGCTTTGGTAGAGTCTTTGAATTTACTTACTGTTTCCTTCTGTATTATTTCTGATTCATAGTTTTTCTGGCTGATGATGAGATGGGACAGGAATAATGTGGATAAAAAATAATATTTGGACAGGTGCAGTGGCTCATGCCTATAATCTCAGCACTTTGGGAGGTTGAGGCGGGTGGATCACAAGGTCAAGAGATCGAGACCATCCTGCTCAACCTGATGAAACACCATCTCTACTAAAAGTATGGAAATTAGCTGGGTGTGGTGAAGTATGCCTGTAGTCCCAGCTACTCGAGAGGCTGAGGCAAGAGAATTGCTTGAACCCAGGAGGTGGAGGTTTCAGTGAGTTGAGATCATGCCACTGTAATCCAGCCTGGTGATAGAGCAAGACTCCATCTCAAAAATAAATAAATAGTAATAATAATATTTATTTTAAAACCCACTTTATTTCTGTGTACATTCAAATAATATATAATATGTACATATTAAGAAATATGTTAGAGGCCGGGTGCAATGGCTCACTCCTGTAATAGCACTTTGGGAGGCCGAGGTGGACGGATCACCTGAACTCAGGAGTTCGAGACCTGCCTGGGCAACATGGTGAAACCCTGTCTCTACTAAAATACAAAAAATTAGCTGGGCGTGTTGGTGCGCACCTGTACTCCCAGCTACTCAGGAGGCTGGGCAGGAGGATCACTTGAACCCAGGAGGCAGAGGTTGCAGTGAAATGAGATCCTGCCACTGGACTCCAGCTTGGGCAACAGAATAAGACTCTGTCTCAAAATATATGTGTGTGTGTGTGTGTGTGTGTGTGTGTGTGTATGTTAGAGAAAGATATGTAATAATTTAGGACATTCATTATAAGATGAGATGAAAACAGGAAGTAAAAAAATTCACCTATCTGCCTAGAAAAAAAGATAATAAAATTTCAACAAATATTATCTCTTAATTTTTTTTTTGAAACAGAATCTCACTTTGTTTCCCAGGCTGGAGTGCGGTGGTGTAATCTAAGGTCACTGCAACCTCCGCCACCCAGGTTCAAGTGATTGTCCTGCCTCAGCTTCCCGAGTGGCTGAGACTACAGGCGCACGTTTGTAGAGATAGGGTTTCCCCCATGTTGTCCGGGCTGGTCTGAAACTCCTGTCCTCATGATCCGCCCACTTTGGCCTCTCAAAGTGCTGGAATTACAGGCGTGAGCCACCGTGCCCAGCCAATAAAGATTATCTCTAGATGATGGAATGACCAGTAATTTATTTTCTTCCTTTTTTTTGGTCTGCACTTTCTACAATAATCATATATTTTCTTTTTAGTAAGAAAAAAGTCATCGTTATTTCCCTGAAAAAGTAACCTTGGTTGGTTATTAAACAAATTTAATTTTCTAAACGGGAGTATGATAGGTATTCTCATTAAGCAAACAAACAAAAATAAATACACCTTAAAACAAACAAACAAACAAAATAAACTAACCATCTTCCTCTTCAGTCTCTGTCCTTTCACCAGAGTTGCTGACCAGCCCAGAATAAACTGATATGAATCTGCTTAGTTGTTCATTCATTCATTTATTTAACAAGTATTTATTAAGCGCTTTCTCTGTAGAAAGCTCTGTGCTGGTATTGGGATACTGGCTTGGGTAAGTGGGATAGCAGTGGGATCCTGACTTAGGCCTGACTTATGGCCTTACTGTCTGGATACTGTGTATACATCTAAATATAAAATGAGGCAAAATGAAAAAAGAGCAAAAATGATTTGAGGGGGGACTGTCTCCATTTCCCACTACCTATTTATATGTAGATCATGTTGGGTGTTAAAATTCACATTTTTATTAGGAAAGCATAGTCCTCATAGCTAATTGCAGTCACGTGTTGCATAGCAATGGGAATAAGTTCTGAGAAATACATCGTTAGGCAATTTTCTTGTGAGCATCATAGTGTGTACTTACACAAACCTAGACGGTATAGCCTACTACACACCTAGGCTACATATAGCCTATTGCTCCTAGGCTACAAACCTGTACAGCATGTTACTGTACTGAATACTGTAGGCAGTTGTAACACAGTGGTAGGTGTTTGTGTATTTAAACATATCTTAACATAGCAAAGGTAATGTATTGTGCTAGGACATGATGACGGGTGACAGCTACGATGTCACTAGGCGATAGGAATTTTTCAGCTCCATTATAATCTCGTGGGAGCCCTGTTTTATATGCAATCAGTCCATCATTGATTAAGCAGATACTACGTTGTAGACAAGCGGTTCTCAAATTGAAGTTCATGTGTCCCCTGGGTTCCCCGAGACTTTTTCGGTAAGTCCACAATGTCAAAATAATTTTCACATAATACTAAGACACTATTTACATTTTTACTGTGTTAGCATTTGCTCCCAACAGTGTAAATCGATGATGAGCAAAATTGTTGTTGCCTTAACACGAATTGAAGTAGTGGCAGCAGAATCTGCCACTAATGCATTGTTGTATTTATCACCACTGCCATACACACAGAGGGGAGAAATCCAGTTTCACTTAAGAATGCTTTGATGAAGCAGTAAAAATTATTATTTTTAATAAATATAGACCCTAGAGTCCACACCCATTCAATATTCTATATGACACCATGGAAATACGCATAAAGCACTCTGATACACACCAGTGTCTTGAGGAAAAACACTTGCGTGAGTGAGTAGCCTCTGTTTTTCATGGAACACCATTTTCACTTGAACAACTGACAGGGAAACTACATTTATTTAGACATGGATATTTCTGGCTGATGCTTTCTCAAAAATGAATGAAGGGAGCGTGTCATTTTGAGGAAAAATGACTGACAGTATTTGTTACCAATGATACAATTTGAATTTTCATATGAAAATTAGAATTCTGGAGGACTTTTATTCATCACTGTGAAATTGTCAGCTTCCCAAAATTTAAAGACTTTTCTGATGAGATGTGCTATTAATGAATGCGATTTTTTTCCATGTTGCATAATGAAACACGTCAATGTTCTGTAGATCTGCATGAACCAACACTATTTCAAATGACCAGTGCATGATGGTATAAAATTGTATGTGAATGAAAGACTGACTCAAAGTGCGAGATAGCCACTGTATTTTAATACAACAGAATATGAAAAGTTGATTGATACTGTTTCAGATTCCACATCTCAACTTAACTAACTAACCAGATAATACTTGTCAGATTGATAGAGTATTCAAGAAAAATATCCACAGTTATCTGAAAAGACTATTAAAATGCTATTCTCTTTTCAACTACATGTCTATGTGAGGCTCAATTTTCTTCTGATTCTTAAAGAAAAACAACATACTGCAATAGATATTAAAGCCAGACACTAAAGAGACATACAGATATGGAAAACAATGTCAGTCTTCTTGCTTTTTAAAGAAATACAGTTTTTTTCATAAAAGATACGTTATTTATGTTAACACGTAATTTGTATAACAATATTTATTATTATTTTAAAATAAATTAGTAAAGAAATATTAAGATGTGAATATTATAACTATAGATACAGTCCAGGAAAAAGCTCTTTGGAGTTCATACAAATTTTTAAGAGAATAAAAGGGTTCTGAAACCAGAAAAGTTTGACTATTCTAGACATTATAGGAATCATTTGATGTGTATAATCTTGCTTCATCCTTATAACCATTCTAAGTATTGTATCTAATACCATTATTTTCGTTTTACAATTGAAGAAAATGAGTTTGAGAAAGTTAAAAAAAAATTGTCCAAGATCGTATAACTAGTAAAAGAGAGCTACAAACTCAAGAAGTAAGTGTAATCAACAATTCCTTTGGAATGATGAAGAGGGAGAAAAATATTATCACAAAGAAGGCAAAATTGTATAAACTGTGAAGGGGGAATCGATAGGAAAAGGAGGGTAGGGCGTTTGGGGTAGAGGGATAGCATGAATCAAAGCTTTGTGAGTGGACAGTTAGGTCAGGGGTTCCTAAACTTTTTTGTGATAGAACCCCTTCGGCCATCTAGCGAAGTCCACTGAACCCTTCTCAACATAATGTTTTTAAATGAATAAAACCAAACACATAAGACTATGAAGGGAACCAGTTATATATTCTATATACAGCTATCAAACTATAAAAATCTCAAAGATATGATATAGTAATAAATATGCTTCATTATTAATGCATTAAATAACAATATCTAGTGGTGAGAAGTATTGATGAACATAAATGATACTTCTGTTACAACTATAAAGATGAAAATATCTATGATTTCTAAGAGTGATAAAGTCATAGATACTGTTAATGTTACAGTGATTACATTGGAGGATAGTAAAAGTAAAGATGTAAACTTTTTCCATTCAAGTTCACATGTTCAAGGGTCTCTGGTTGCCAAGTTGAGAACCCTTAGGTTTAGGGTAAGCCCCATGTTCTTTCTTTTATGTTGCCAGTCCTCTGGTAAACGAAGTGCGAGTGAACAAAGATAGACTAGTAGCAGCAGCAGTAGTAACAGTAATAGTAATAAGAAGAGTAGAAATAGAGCAGTAGCAGATGCCTCAGTAGTATTAGTAGAATATTCATAGTCACAGCAGCAGTAGTGATGGTAGTCACGGGTACTGAGTACTTACTGTCTGCTGAGAACTCTTCTGAGTGCTTTACAAATAAAGGCCAGAAGTGAGGCAGCTCTCTGTGAAGAGGAAAGCAGGGCTGAGTGTGGTGACTCACGCCTGTGATCCCAGAACTTTGGGAGGCCAAGATGGGTGGATCATTTAAGGTCAAGAGATGGAGACCATCCTGGCCAATGTGGTGAAACCCTGTCTCTACTAAAAATACAAAAATTAGCTGGATGTCGTGGTACACACCTGCAATCCCAGGTACTCGGGAGGGTGAGGCAGGAGATTCGCTTGAACCAGGGAGGTGCAGGTTGCAGTCAGCCGAGATCATGCCACTGCCCTCCACTCTGGGCAATGGAGTGAGTCTCTGTCTCAAAGAAAAAAAAAAGAAGAAAGAAAGGTGAGTAATCCACAGACTAGGTAAACAACCCAAAGAACTAAAAATTCATCATGTTTTTAATGTGTTAGATATTCTTAACTTTAGAAAAGGAAATAGAAGAGTTTGACTCTATTTGAGTTTGGAAATGGTTAGAATCAGGTCTAAAATTATAGAATTTTTTGAAAGTCATAGGAGTTGAAATGTTGAGTTACAGCTTTGTAGCTCATGTGAATATGTATTTTTTAATAGTATTCATAAGAATATAGGATTTAGTATAGCATAGCTTAAGTATTCTATAGCCTGCATGAAAAATGTATAAAATTATAAATTTTGGGGGAAAGTTATTAATCTGGTTAAAGTAAATTTTACAGTATTTTTGTATTTTGAGAACTCCAACTTTTTATTTTATTCTTTTTTCATTTTAGTTGCAACTAATCATTTTCTCAGAATTAAAGATATGCTTTCTCAGTACCACCAATTTAGCATTAAAATATTCTGAGCCCTCTCATGTATCTTTTCCTTCCACAACTGTATTATAAGTTCATTGAGGGCAAAGAGCAGATCTGTCATGTATTTTCCAATTGTCACAGCATCTGGGATTGTGGGCACTTCAGTTGGTAGATGAGTTACTTATAAAATAGTTTGAAAGGCTGGGTGCAGTGGCTCACACCTGTAATCCCAACACTTTGGGAGGCTGAGCTGGACAGATCACCTGAGGTCAGGAGTTTGAGACCAGCCTGGCTGACATGGTGAAACCCTAGCTCTACTAAAAATACAAAACTTAAGCAGGTGTGGTGGTGTACGCCTGTAATCCCAGCTACTCGGGAGGCTGAGGCAGGAGAATCGCTTGATCCCAGGAGAAGAAGGTTGCAGTGAGCCAAAGTTGTGCCACTGAACTCCAGCCTGGGCAACAGAGTGAGACTCCATTTCAAAAATAAATGAATAAAATAAAATAGCTTGAAAAAGTCCATTTTCAATCAAGACAATGTGTTCAATTTTATTCTTTATATCTAGACAATTCTATGCCTTCCACATCAATGTTGTGATATGTGCTGCTTTTGTATCCATTTATATGGTGATCTAGAACTATTTCTGCTGTCATACATTAAAAACTGTTTAAGACACACGCATTATTCTCCTCTAATTGAAGGCACAAGCAGAAATGATTAAAGAGCAAATATTTGCTGTGAGCCCAGGTCTGGAATGGCATACAATTTCTTTGGTATGTAGATTCTTTTGCAATTCAGTGTCCTTCAGTCAGTAAACTTGTACTGAATGCCTCCTGTGGCCTAGGACAGATCAATTCAGGTACAGAGAGAAGCCAAAGCAAAGTTATTGAACCTGAGAGCAGGCATGGTGAGGGTGGGGTTCCACATGCTTGCTTTTGCCAAATCTTAGTGTGTACTGAGTGACAGGTAAAGAGCTGGAGAGGTAGGAAATGGACAGAGAGGATGGGGCTGTGAGAAATGGAGAACACGCCTCCCTTCCTCAAGCACTTAGTGGATATTTTTGGGGGTAAGTGGGGATAAGGGCAGAGAGGGACTTAAGGAACTGCTATCTTTGGAAATTCTCCCTAATGGCCTGATAATCAAACCATTTATCCAACTCACTGTGGGCTCCAAAAGAGGTTTTGTATAAAGAGGCAAGAAATTTATCTTGTGATTTGATAATCTATAAAATAAAATTATAGTGGATGTTTATGTATTTCTGCTTGGTATAGAGACAGCTCCTGTAGAGAATAAACTTAATGAAAGAGAATGCTTTTTTGTAAAAGAAATCATCTTTTACTTTTATTATCTAAGTAATAACAGGCAGCATTTATTGAGCATCTATTATGTGCCACCATTGATGTTAAGGGCTTAAAATATTATTGTCACTATCATTATCCCTATGATTGTTAACAACTAATGTTTATTCAATATTTACTATGTGCCAGGCTCTGTCCTAAGAGTTTCACATGTTTTAACTCATCTAATTCTAACAATCCTATGAGGTATGCACTATTATTTTCCTTATTTTACAAATGTTGAAAACAAGGCACAGAGAGGTCAAGTAGCTTGCCCAAAGTCACACAACTGTCAAGGAGCAGAGCTGAGGTTTGATGTTAGAGGGGTGAAGATACTATATATTTATTAAAAAGGTAATGTTGGCCCGGCATGGGGGCTCATGCCTGTAATGCTAGCACTTTGGGAGGCCGAGGCGGGTGGATCACCTGACGTCAGGAGTTCTAGGTCAGCCTGACTAACATGGTGAAACCCTGTCTCTACTTATAAAAATTAGCCAGGCATGGTGGCGGGCACCTGTAATCCCGGCTATTCGGGAGGCTGAGGTGGGATGATTGCTTGAACCTTGGAGGCAGAGGTCGCAGTGAGCTGAGACCGCGGCACTACACTCCAGCCTGGGCGACAGAGGGAGACTCCGTCTCAAAAAGAAAAAAAAAGGTAATGTTATGTAACATGCCTACTAATTGCCTATCACATAATAGATATACCTAAATTTTTGTCTCCTTCGTCTTCCTTCTTGTCCCCTCATCAGCTGACTAAAAGAATGACTTCTTAATTTACAGGAAGAACTCACACCAAGACTCACACTGCTTTTTGCTTTTCTAATCATCATTGTTAGGCTTTTTGGTAAAGGTGCTTATAAGATATGAAACAGAATGAAAGAAAAGAATTTCCTTTTCTGAAGAAACGTGAATGCTTCATTTACTTACTTAAGCATTTTAGTGACTAAATGGTCACTAAAACAGCATACTGGAAGTCCTAGAAGATGAAGGATGGAGGGCAAGGAGCAAATACTGAAAACTTCTTGGCTCCTGCATACTGTGCTAGAAACTTTATGTATGATTGCTCATTTATTGTTCACAGCAACCCCTGTAAAGCATTGCTTATCAGCCCTATTTTGTGGATAGGAAGTCCAAGGCTAAGAGAAGTCAGACAGCTTCTTTGTTAGAAAGAGATGGAGCCCAGAACTTTCTGATGTCTATGGCACTTTTGCTTCCCCCTCAGACTCAGGAACCATGTCTTTAGAATATTGATCCCAGGAAGTTTCCAGCTTGAGTTCAAACAAGAAAGAGATGATGCTAAAGAATTTACTAAGGCCGAATTTTACAGGCAAGAAGAATTACTCTTTTATTTCAAACAAATTCCTGAACAACACAGCTGTTTCCTCTTTTGAATCCTTGCTGGCCATGTTAAGCGGCATTTGGCTGAATGCTAATCCTTAGATTAAGCATCTCTTAATCAATTTGTCCATCATTACTTTGAGCTTACAAACTGTCGTTCCATGAATAATGATTGTCTTTAAGAGGCAATAAGAAAGGCATCAGCATCACTGTTTGCTATTTCATACCCTGTGACAGTACTCCCTGCCTGTGATGGGTGGCAAAGGGAATGGTTATGATTTCATTTCCACAGGCAGGTGACTGGTGGGCATATAGTAACATTGCTAGGGGCCTGTGCTTTGGCTTAAGGCTAGTTTCTGTTTTCATGCATGCTTGGCCAACTTGACTCCCTGTTTGAGGAGAAGGAAAAACATTTATATCACCTACATCATCTGCATCCTGCTGGCGTAACATTGTGCATTGAAGGATTAATCAATGTAACAGTGTTTTTTTTTTTTTTCATTTTTTTTCAGGCTACATCATGCTTTGAACATAACAGTTTTATCAGTTAAATCTTTCTTCATTTCTATAGCTTCTTTTATCTGAGGAGCTTAAGCCATGTTGTAAGTATTGCCTCAGTCCTAAATAATATGTGAAACAAGGTAGGTAATTCTTGCGGCTCTTGCCAACAGCACGTGAACCCAGTGATGGTGAACCATGTTTGTGTCCTCCCACACAGGGTGCTTGGTAAATACCTTTGTTGAGTCTCTTCTTCCCACTTTAACTGAGGGTAGGAAATCAGATCTCGTATTGGCCATAGTCAAGGCTCATTTTCTCCAGATTCATCTCTACCCTTCTTTTCTTTCCCAGCACCTCTGTCAGTTTAAAAAGAAGCAGAGTAGGCCGGGCGTGGTGGCTCATGCCTGTAATCCCAGCACTTTGGGAGGCCAACATGGGTGGATCACTTGAGGTCAGGAGTTCGAGGCCAGCCTGACCAACATGGAGAAACCCCATCGCTACTAAATTAGCCAGGCGTGCTGGTGCATACCTGTAATTTCAGCTATTTGGGAGGCTGAGGCAGGAGAATTGCTTGAACCCGGGAGGTGAAGGTTGCAGTGAGCCAAGATCATGCCATTGCACTGCAGCCTGGGCAACAAGAGGGAAACTCCATCTCAAAAAAAAAAAAAAAGAATCAGAGTAAAGAGAGTCAGTCCTAAACTCAGTTCCTATGGACTGCTAATTCTAACATTTGTGACATTTTTGGCTCAGCTTTCTAGTAATCACCGTCTACAATTTCAAGCCCTTCTGTCGGACAGTCCCTGTCTTCCTCCCATTCCTCCTACTTAGCTTTGCTGTGTTACACACCTATGCCCCAGGATGCTAGGGAACCTGAAAGCAATTTTTTTCTGTTGATTTTATGGGTGTGGATACTGAAGTCTATACAGCTTGAGAAAGATGCAGGTTGATCCCATGCTCAAAGAGCTGCTATGTAGTATCCTCTTCAATGGGCTCAGGGCAATTCATTCAAATGGCAATCATTATATGGCTCTTTGTCAGGCATTTTCTAGGTGTGAGCAATATAGAGATTCATAAAATAATCCCATCTTCAAGGAACTCACAGTCAGGAAGAACATAGCCTGCAACACAAATAATTGCAATATTGTAGAAGTGCCGATAGGAGCTCCACAAAGGGTGCAAAACAGGAAAAGCTACATTGAGGAGATGGCAGGTGAGGAATAAGGAGTTTCTATTCCACTGGGGCATCATTTCAGTGTATGGGTGGGCATACCTGTGGCATTATTGCCCAGCCCCAATCTCTCTTCCCACAACTTGTGGGAACTTTCCAGGCTAACCAATGTGTTTTCTTTTGAGGTTTAGTAGGCTACTTTGACTTAGTAGTTTACAACTGAAATGTGAGCAACAGTTTCTAGTGGATGCCTATTTCCTTTTCTTTATCCAGCCTCTGTTTATCCCAGACTCCTCCTCCGCAATCTCCCTCTCAGAGACAGCCTGTCTGCCCTCTCAACCCAGAGATATGCATGTGACTAAAGCTTGGCTAACCAAAGCATCCAGTGCCTTTCACCTCAGTAAGAGCTGGAAGACTGAGCACATGGCCTATACAGAGCCACTGAGATGGAAGAGAATGTTTGCTGAAACTTCTGGAAAGAAATTAACTTTCCTGCTGGACTTTATTGACGAGAAGACCAAAGTCTGAGGCTGCTTCAGCCTTATTCCAAGGGAGATCAGAACCAACATGGTGAACGATAATGCTGAGAGAGATTGGTCTTTCCTGGTGTCATTAATTTGGCCCCAGATCGAGTTATGCCAGCAGCTAAGACCATCCTTAGCCTTTTCTACTATATAAGCTGATGAAGTTCCTTTTTGCTTAGGCCAGTTTGGATTGAGTTTTGAATTTTCACTCACCCATGGTTAATAGATCTTGAAATGTTTACACTGAAGGGGAAAACAGCCAGGAGGAACACGAATGCTTTCCAAATATTTGAAGGATGTTAGGTAGAAAAATTATTAGAATATTCTGTGTGTGGTAGAACCAGAATTAGTGGGTAGAACTTTCAGGTGGTCAGATTTCAGGTCAAAGTAAGAAATAGCATTTTAACTCTTACAGTTCTTTCCCAATGATTCAATGTGAAGAAATGAACACTTTTCTAAGTTTCTTCTGAAACGAGGAGAGTGGAAGAAACATAGCAGCTGCCCTCATGTTAAAAGTACCTCGAAATGGTCCAAGACAATTTGAAAGGGGTCTGATCGCCTTTACTAACGCATTGAGATTTCAATACCAGAGCTTTCATTTAGCTTTGCATTCCTCTGTGTTGAAGAGAAAGTGGTTACTTACTCTTAATTCTCTAGACGCACTGTGGATTGTGACCTTTTGGTGGGACATGAAATTAATTTGGGGGTCTGAGAGCATCATTGCTTTAATAAAACAGAAGAGAATCATCTGCAGTAAGGGTAAGAATTGTTTTGTGAAACTTTTAATTCGTAAGAATAAAACTTACATATAGAGAGGCAGTATAGAGTTGTGTTAAAGGCATGAAATTTGGAATTGTACTACTGCAGTTCAAATTCTAGGTCTTCTATTTATTAAATGTTTAGAGAATTAAATGAGAGATACAGGTAAAGAATCGAGCAAGAGTCTGGTACTTAATAAGCATTCAATAAATGGTAGCTACTCTGTTATTACCATTATTATCAGATGGATAACTCTTAGGATCCTGAGACTGACTCCTATGGGATAAAGGTGAAAGTCTATCCCTGCTTTCCAAGTCCCCAGATTTTGCCAAACAAACTGAAACTTTCTTTATAATTTTGTTAGTGAGAAAAAATTTACCAGATGTTTCTTACATTCACTGGTGGTGCCAGAAGGTGCTATGTTGCCAATTACCATCTGAAGCCAGTAGCAGGACTATGAAAATAACCAAAGTCATTAGCTTATAAGATTTCACATTAGACAGAGGGCATGTTTATTCGTCTTTATGTCCTAGTACTTCCTTGAGTGCCTGGAAAATAACTGGCCAACGTTATTAAACATGTCTTATATTTTGATACTCTTTCTGCTACCTAAAATTCCTCTGTCCTTTGTTTCACCAAGGAGTCTTTCTTGGTTCGTTAAAAAAAAAAAAAAAAAAAAAAAGAAAGAAAGAAAACCACCCCTGCTTCCCATCCCAGTCCCCCAAAGGCTCCAGAATACTCAAGGATCATGTGTGCACACACGCACTCCACACACACATTTGATACCATATTAATGACTTTGCAATCTTCAGGGATATTGGCTGTTTTTAAGCATCTATTATATATCCTTGTCACTGAACTCGTGATTTCCCACTTTATCTCATTCAGAACCCATGGATAAATACCATCTGGTCCTGGTGATTTACTGCACAGAGTCCCTCAAGTAGCTCCATACCTTTCTCCTCAGAGACTGAAGAATCTCTGTCAAGGCCGTTCTCTGCTTTGCCATAAAATGTGTCCTTGGAAGAGGAATTTCCCCATTGTCTTCTTCAATAAATACTGATTCAAAGTATTCATTTAGCTGCTCCTCTCCTTCATCATTCCATTTAACATTCTCTTTCTCCTAATGAAAGTCCCTAACATGACATAGTCACCTTACTAAAATGCCATGGATGCTTTATTACTATTATTATTTATCTTGATGTTTCTACATGTTTTTTATATTATCTCTTTGACCTCTAGCAGTCCTCAGCTGATACAGCTTGAGCTTCCATCAGAGTGTGTGGCCCACAAAGAATGTTTGCTTTTCAGTGGAATGGCTCTAAAATTGTTATTGTTGCCAGGCGCGGCAGCTCACGCATGTAATCCCAACACTTTGGGAGGCCAAGGCAGGAGGACTGCTTGAGCCCAGGAGTTTGAGGCCAGCCTGGGCAACATGGTGAAACTCTGTCTCTACAAAAAATACAAAAACTAGCAGCACTGTGGCGCATCTGTATTCCCAGCTACTCAGGGGGCTGAGATGGGAGGGTTGCTTGAGTCTGGGAAGTTGAGGCTGCAGTGAGCCATGATCATGCCACTGCACTCCAGCCTGGGTGACAGAGAGAGACACTGTGTCAAAAAATATATAAAAAATAAAATTTTCTAAAAAAGTTATTGTTAGTTTTTCTACTATAAAATGAGAGTATGTTGTGCATAGAAAATCTGGAAAATTTAGAAAAGTAGAAGAGGGTACATGTTTATAAAAAAGCACTTATGATTCTCTTTCACTTAAATGGGTGTTTCAGGGGCCTTCATTTGCATTTCTTCCTGAAATCTAACCTCTCTGATTTCCCTCTCTTCTTTGCTTTTATTCTTGTGTGTTGTGTGGTGAGGGTGATGAGAAACAGCACATTTTCTATCCCTCAAACATGGTCCGAGGTCTCCTCACTCAGCCTTTATAAAGGCTATGTTATCAGGTATGTCCTGCAGGGAGCCCTGGCCCCCAAAAGCTTCAGCTACTGCACGTTCTTTATTTTCACGGAATCCCACTTCCTCACAACCACTAGGACCTCACTGGCTTCTCTCTTTTGCGTTGAATCCCTTTTTTGTTCCACCAGCACTGTTTATGTTATTCTCATGGACCATCGTCTCTCCTACTCCTCAGGAAATTTCAGACAAATCTCATGGCAACTGACCTCTGACTTGGCCCCCAGAACTTTCTCTGGTGAATGTGCCCTCTGCGGTGGGCCAACCCTGACCGAGGTTCAGGGCCCTTTGGAACAGCCATGGCAATTTCAGGCTGTTTCTTCCCAGCTTTCCTCTGGGCGCTGTGGTGCAGTAAAAGAACATGGCTTTGGAGTCAGACAATGCGAGTCTAAATCATGACCTTTCACTCTTTATATATATATATATAGTTCTGGGGTTCATGTGCAGATCGTGCAGGATTGTTACATAGGTATACACACGCCATGGTGGTTTGCTGCATCCATCCTCCTGTCACCTGCATTAGGTATTTCTCCTAATGTTATCCCTCCCCAATCCCCCCACCCCCTGCT
>PVKV010036646.1:0-15514 GCA_004027835.1 Alouatta palliata
GACAGAGCAAGACTCCATCTCAAAAAAAAAAAAAAAAAACTGTAAGGGGAAGAGGGGAAAAATAAATCTATAAACTTCTGTTTTTTTGTTTTTTTTTTTTTAAAGTCTATTTCAATTACATCCTCCGGGCCGGGCGTGGTGGCTCACACCTGTAATCCTAGCACTTTGGGAGGCCGAGGTGGGTGGATCACCTGAGGTCAGGAGTTCAAGACCAGCCTGGTCATCATGGTGAAACCCCATCTTTAAAAAAAAAAAAAAATTACATCCTCGGTTCTTTAAAACATATCTTTAAATATTTAATTTTCACAAAAAGTATTATAGAAGGTCATACATATTTTTAAATATTTAATTTTCACAAAAAGTATTATAGAGGGTCATATCTTGAGCTTCTGCTTCCTTGAGACCAAATGGTTCCTTACATTAACCAAGTTACACTGTGAATCACAAGTAAGTCCTATTACCATAAAATGTCAGCTAAATATAAATTGTATTTGTTTCTATAAACATTTACGTGTAAGTGTATGATACAGTAATCATGATCCTTAATCTTAACCCACACTTTTTAAAAATAATAAGGTAAACCTAATTAATTTCCCATGCAGTACACTGAAAGGTACTCATGCTAGCTTCCCAAAATTCACATAAATTATAAAACCTTAGCAATCTGCAGCTCAAATACTATGATGTGAGGAAACTGAGATGTAGTGTGTTCTGCATATGTAAAGACAGTAAACTGGCACATCAGCACCAGAGCTGACAGTGTTTGGCTGGTCAGTCCCCTGGTTTTCCAGGGTGATAATGGATTTGCATTGATTTAACTTCCCTGTTTGGTCCAGGCCCTTGTAGGATGGCAGCATGCACCTGGAGTGGGCGTGAACTACAAGAACAGCAGAAAATGCAAAGCTGACTATCTCACCTGGTGACTGACTGAGTTAATGGTCATGAACTTCGTCTCCATTTGTTTAGTTTCTCAGCAGCTGAGCTAACTCACCTTTAAGGTTGAATTACACAAACCAGCACAGCATTCCAGAGTTTTTGTTTTTCTTTTCCAAAGAAACATCATCATTAAATTTCCAAAATATTTCCTATCATATTATAGACTGATAAAATTGTTATAAAAAATCATTTTGAAAACATTTAAATATATTCGGGAGGTTAAAACATGGCAGTTTTTACCTTGAAGAGCCAAGATTTCCAGAGATGGAAAAAAGAAAAAAAAGAAAAAGAAAAAGAAAACATCGTAATTTTTAACAAACTGTAAGTAAAATTGAGAGCAAACTGAAGCATCTGCTCAAAGCAGAAACAATTAAACAAATTCACCAAAGCAATTGCCTTTTTTTATTAGACATGAGGATTTCAAAGGCCTCAAGGTAGGCAATTAGTAATGCCATCATCTGGCAAAAAAAGTACCAGAAGGGCAATCTAGAACCCTGGGATTTTGTCCTGGTTGTCATTATATAACATAATAAGTCACAATTACCAGTTACTTCATTTGTAGAATGCAAAGCTGAGCTTGACAATTCTAAGAGCCCTTCCAATTTTGAACTACTAATAATTTGTATTCTTGTCAAAATGATATAAATTGTCAACATTTTTTTAAATTTAACCTGTGACAAAGAGCTGCTAAAATGTTCTAAGATAAAACAAAATGAGCCTGCCCTTTTGAAACAAAAGTCTCTAAGAGTAACAATGGGAAAATAACTATACAAAACATCCTCAAGCTGTTTTTTCTCATCTAAAATGAGACAGGATTGCCTAGACAATGTGGAATCTAATTTCTTAAACTAATTATTTCTAGTGCAGCACTGCAGTATTGGTGCAAGATTTTAAAAATGCAATGTCAAGGTAATTTTCATATATCATCTAGAACTATAACTTACTCCCTTTCCTCTCCTTTACTGTTAAACATCCTTGCACAAGTGTAAAAGTGAAACCAGAATTTCATCTAATAAATGTCTGTCTTCACTTTATGGTGCTGCTCTGAAAGCTGGATGACTGAATTTGGGAGCAGGAGGAAGCATGTGCAAAATTGTTTTTAACCTTGCAAATCCTCATGATGTCTCCTTTAGTGTAGTCTTAGGAGAAAAATTAAAATGGAATGCAGAAATTATATGAAAGAGTCACAGTCTAGAGTTGCAAAGCCTCTAGGTCCTCAACAAGGTAAGCCTCGTTTTAGAACATCAAGTCAAAGGGACAGAGTAAAACAGAATTCCTAGGGAAACAATCTTAGTTCATCTCATCCGGACCTTCTTTTTTACAGCTAGCTACTTTAATTAAAAAGACAGAAGACAAAGATATGTTATTTCTAATTAAATACTGAGATGAGCATAATCCACATTTACTGCCAATCAAGGTATTTCTAAAGGATGTATTATTTGTGATTTGCTCATTTATTTCAACCAGCCTTCCCCCCAGCCCCTACTTTTTCATTTAAAAAATCCTATTCATTAAAAAAATAGTATTCAATGTGCTTCAAAGTCCCTTTATTTTGTTAGAAAAATCTATCAGCTCCTGTACAAATTTGCCTTATAGGTTACCATTGAATGCTGCAAACTCAACGGTTATGATCAAAGGGGGCAGTTATGATTCGGGGCCAAATAGCTGTATTATCCTAAAATTTTTGCTACTTTAAATAGAAATTTATTGGATATTTGAATAGCTTTTTAAATTAAGGGATTTATCAAGTCCTTGAACTTCTAAGTATTTTTTCTAACTTTCTTTAAATGAAACTTGTAAAGGATAAATGAAGGGTGTTTTATCTTGAAAATGTCACATTCAGTAATAAAGAGTATTACCAACTAAAATAACATTTTAAAAATGGATACTTGCAGGTTTCTAGTCAATAATGCATTAATAGTAAGAAGAGTATTTAAAACAAACAGACTTGCCTTATTTTTAAATAAAGTGATACTTTTATTTTTCCCATATTCCTTTATATTTCCCATTTTCCCTTGAGATCAATTGGTTCCTTACATTATAGTTATTAAATTTATACGTATTAAATTTATATAGCCTCTATCTTCCAAGAAACTCAGAATGTTTTATAGGCTTACAGACTTAAGAGTATTAGGGCTGCACAAAATTAATTAGTTGTGAAATAATAACCATTTTTTATCTTAAGAATAAGGTGTTCTTTCTTTTTATTGACTTTTTATTTCCAGTTTTTGGAGAACAGCAGAGGAGTGATGTGATGGAAAACAAAGCAGTGGCAACTGGAAAGTCCATACAAAAGGGTAAGTAGGGGGATGAAAAAGAAGCAATAAATTGTAACTTCAAAGAATCCATCTACTTAACAGGGAAAACCTGGCTTCACTTTATCCCAGGTTCATTATTGCTTCAAGGAGTTGATGAGAAAAGCTAGACTAATCAATCTACTGCTTTCCTGGTTCTTAGATAAAGCTCCACTTTAAACTGTTAGATTATCATATGATGAAGAAACAGTTCTTCTCAATAGAGGCTCTATCAATATTATAATTGGTTTTCTAAAATGTCAGCAGACTTATCAACTGAAGTTCATCAACAGTTTACTAAGATAGTGGTCATTATTTTTGACAGATTAGAATCTCATGGTTCTTATCAAATCATGGCAATGAGACACTTTAAGAATTTTTGATGAACACTTAAACTGCTTGATGGAATATTAAGTGCCAAATATTTAGCCTTTTCTCAGGTAATTATAGGGTCTGAAATACAACCCTTAAATAATTTCATAAAACGAGCCTTATGGAATTTAAGGAATTAAAGCTTCGTATTCTGACTATATAATCTAACCTAAAAAAGGAAAAGATTTACATACTTTTAGTCCTACTTTGAAATTTTCTGAATTTAACTCAAAGAAGGAATCAGCAAAGATTTCTAGAAACTAAAATGCTATCTGATCTTATTTATAGAAATATGGAAATGTAGATTATATTTCAAAGATAAAGCACTGCGGGACATAACCAGTTCAAAGGAAAAGCAGGCCTTAAGACTTACTGATACAAGTTTTCCTAATACTTTCAGTTATGCAATAATGGCTACATTTAAGTGGCTTGATACAAGAGCTTGAAGATTGGTTAATTTACTTTTCAGCTTCAATGGCAGATAATAAACTGACAAACAAAAGCCTTGTATATTAGGGATGGTATCAATTAATGATTGCCTGTATTTACACCTAAATGTGATTTATTCTTCACAAAGGTGTATATACTTACATTATGAACAGCTTAGCTAAAATCAAAATATCCTCAAATTCTTAAACACTGAACTAAAGAATCTATAAAAACTTGCGACATTTGTTTATAGATGTAGACATTTATCCGTGGTTACTTCCTCAAGTTCATATTCAACCATGTCAACTTTTTAAACATGTTAGCTGGGTCTCTGGTAAAGATCATTTATGTTCCACTTTAAATATTTCTTAAAATATCCTCAAGAAAACCTAAGTTTCAATTTACATTATGACACTGAGAAATGTTATTTAAATTTATATTTTATATCTTTCAGAATATTCTGTCTTTAAGAAATTTCATCTTATTTATTTGCATTTGTTTCACATTCTGCTCTAAAAATCCACAGAACAATTTCAAATAGTTTTATTAAGTCAATACTATTGTTTTATGCTAACAATAACTTCATTAGCCCTGACAAAGCCCCAGACTGGGAACTATTTATTGTACAGAATGCTTCATTTTTACCAGCTTCATTATTACAAAACTGTTTCATAAACAGCATTAACTTTGGGACCATAAGTCTAGTCACACGAATACTCAAACTCTCCATTTCAACACTAAAAGGATCCACCATTTCAAAACGATCTCCCAAGTCTATTTATATTAGACATTGCTAGTTTGATTCTCAGCTATGCTAATATCATCTGAACCAAGACTACTGAACACCATTGCCCTTAATCCTTTTTTCAAAGCAGACTTGAACACACTGTAATTTTTAATAATCTTTATTTTTAACAATTCAGTCTGTTGGATCTCGATGCAGTTTATTAAAAAAAAAAAACTTCAGTACAGTCTCATATAAACTGCAATCAAAAAAGCAATTTACTTTGTCAAAGAAGTTATCTGAAGTTGCAAGTTATTTTTTGTAATATGCAGAACAGTAAAATGTAAGCATGCTCTTGGATGCAGATGCTCCTGTGTACTATGGAGTTATTTTGAAGAGCTTGCTAACGTCTGCAGGCAGTTTATGGGATGCAATCATTTTAGGCACATGAGAATAAAACTGATACTTAAGAATAAAGTATTTTTCTCAAAAAGTTGAGGCAGCTTTTGTTGAATGCTATCTGTGTGGGTACACCTGCTACACCTTGAACCGTACTAAGAGAGAGACAGACAGCAAGGAGTCCATGTTCATGCTGAAACCTGAAAAATCCCTCCACACGTGTAAGGAGTTCCAAGCAAGAGGGTAAAACATTCTACACAGTTGTTCATCGCCTTACGTTAACAGAATACACCAAGAAACTACATAACAAGTAAGCAAATCCTTTTTCACTGCTTTTAGTCAAAGTCAGCGGTGTCTATAGTGGAGGATAAAAGTGGAGCAAGCCTAGTAGGGATAAAGCTTAAGTCTACACCTCATGCAGAGTTGTCCTTGGTCTGTCCTCTAGTATGTCTCAGACATCCGAGTTAGAACTGAGGTTTGTTAACCTAGGGTCCGCATTGATTTCATATCTGTAATGATAACCTTCCATGTGATCCCTGCAGGCATCTCTGATGTTATGCATCCACTTTTTTATCCCCTTGCGGTTCAAATACAAAACCAGGAGGAAAATAGCGCCTATCAGGGCTAAAACAATACCCAGGAAGACATAAGAGGTTTGCAGGGATGGGGGAAGAATAGGGTCACAGTCCAGGTCAGCACTGTTGAGTTCCAAGAGAACTCGATTCCTCATTTTTTCCGGAAATGCACAGGTGAGCTGGTCTTTGCCTTGCACTGCCTCTGTCTCCTTGAGCCAGGTCACCATGTCTGCCATGTGGCAGTCGCATACCCAGGGATTGTTGTCCAGGAAGACCCTAACGTGGGGCAGACCTTGCAACTCAGCCAGGGTGCCATTGTGAAGGACCTTGAGGGCATTGTCTTCCAAGTGGAGGCTTTCTAGATGTGTCAGGTTGCCGAAGGACACATAGGTCAAGCTTACCAGCGAATTGTTACTTAAGTCCAGGTGCCTGAGGCTGGGCAGTTGGGCCAGCACGTCCCGCGGCAGGTAAAGGAAGTGGTTGCTGGCCAGCTCCAGGCGGTGGAGCCCATGCAGTCCACCGCCCGCCCGCAGGGCCGCCACCACCATGCCCTCGAAGCTCCGGTTATTCCGCTCATCTTCAGGGGGCACGATGTGGTTCAGGATCAGTTCCACAAGGGGACTGGGGGCCGACACGCTGGCATTGCTGCCTGAGAAAGCGAAGGGGCTGAGGACGGCCAGCGGGTTGTGGCTGAGGTCGAGCTGCCGCAGGCTGGGCAGATGCTCGAAGGCGCCCGCGTGCACCTCCTCCAGGCGGCTGCCGCTGAGGTTCAGCGCGGCCAGCTCGGCCAGCGGTGGCAGGCGGGCGAAGGCGCCGGCAGGGAGCACGGCCAGCTGGTTGCCGGTAAGGAAGAGGTTGCGCACGTAGGGGGGCAGGTCCGTGGGCACCTCGGTCAGATTGCGGTTAACGCACTTGACTGTGCGCGCCGCCTCGGAGCACTCGCACAGCGCGGGGCACTGCCCGGGCAGCGGGGGATGAGCGGACACGGCGGAAGCCAGGAACGGCGCCGAGGAGGAGGAGGAGGATGCTGAGGAGGTGTGAGAAGACGAGGAGACCCAGCCCAGGAGGACCAGCGCCAGTCGCGCCAACCGCAGCCGCCCGTCCCCGGCGGCGGGGCCCCGGGAACACCCCCCCGGCATCGCGGCTCGCGTTTCCCCGGAGCTGGGCTGGGACGGCGCCCGCTCCGAAGGTTCGGGACACTGGGCCGGGAGAGCGCGAGCCGGCGGAAACGACAGGACAAAACTTTCCTCTTGTGGAAGCGAGGGAGGGGCGCCGCAGCCGGAACTTGGCTAACCCCCTCGCCACCTGGCGCTCCCCTCCGGGCCGGTTCCCCCGCCCCCTCCCTCCAGAAAGTACGCACGGCGGCGGGTCCGGACACTCAGCTGCGCGCTCCTGTTCCCGCACCTCTTCCTGCCGCTGCTCCGGTGGCACTTCCTCGCCTCTCGTGGGCGCCCCTCGCTGGATCCTCTGAGGGACGTGGGACAACCAGGAGAGAGGCGTGAAGCGGCTTCTGGAGTACAAAAACCGGCCTTTTAATGTCTGGTCGCTTCCACTCTGTCCCAGAGACCTCCCTCAGAAAGCCCGCCCCGGCCTCGCCTCGCCAACCCTTCCAGTCACCCTTACTCGGGAGTGGGGGACGCGCGTCCGACACCCAGAGCGCAGAGTCTTCCTTCTCCCCTGGCCCACACTCACTAAACCCGTCCGGCCTCCCGCCTTTGCCGAGAAGATTCGTCTCCCGCGTCTAACTTCTCACTTAATCCCCAGTTCCTTCCCTACCAAACTTCTCCCTCTCCCGGTTCCTTCCCGCACCGCCTCCGCGGAAGGTCAGCCTTCGGGAGTCTCCGCCCCCGCCCAGACCTCTCCTCCCGGTCCTGGTTAGGAAGCGAGGGAAGTTTCAGGTTACAGGAGTTTTTGATGTCTTTTTGTACCTTCTCGCATTAGCAGGAAGTGGAGGGCCCTACAGCTGTCGCATCCCCCAGTCCGCGCCCCGCCAGCCCCTCGGATCCGAAAGGGTTCAAATCATCTCCAAAGAGGAGAGGAGCGTCTGGGAACAAAGCAGCAATGGGATTTGGGGTAGGGAGGCAACGCGAACCAACGCTACTCTCCACCCGAGGATGGGGAGGGGCCCCAGCGACGCCTCCCGGGTCTCTCCCAGGCCGCGGGCTCCGACCGCTCACCTCCGCGCCGCCGCCTCCACAGCCAACTCCGAGTTCCACCAGACTCGCGACGACTTCCCCGCTCCGCGCTGCGGGCGCAGATTCTCCTCGCACCGCAGCCCCTGGCCCAACCTCCCAACCTCCGCAGCTGGGAAAAACCAACCGGGGGGCGGGGGAGGGCCAGGACTGTCGGGGGACTCTTGCGGCGCGGCCAACCTCGGCTGCCGTAGGTAGACGGATTTAAGAAGAAAGACTAGGGGAACTGGGCTGCGCGCCTCCTCCTGGTGGAAATTAACGAGGAATGTGCCGGAAAAGGTGAGGGAATCCCTTTCTCTCCCCCCTCCCCGACATCCTTGGGTGGTTCCTCATTTTGCATATTGTGTTTACCTTGGACAGGAGCGAAACCGCTGGTGAATCTCGTGGAATTCACCTTGATTCGGGCACCTTTGGCAGTGACGAGATAGATTTAGGCATGACAGAGAAGCACGAAGCAGCAGCAGAAAGGAATGAGCTGAAAATCTACAGCGGCAGCAGCAAACGCACAGTAGGTTTTATGGAAGCTTCAGAAACTCTTTCAAAGTGGTACCTGACGCCGCAAACTTCAGATTTTGGTGTAATTAATGCCTTCCCGCCTGTCCCGCCCCCTCACTTCTTGGGTAGTGATGGAACTTGTGAAGAGAGCGCGCCAACTTTGAGAGAGAGAGAGAGAGAGAGAGAGAGAGAGAGAGAGAGAGAGAGGGAGGGATTAGTGGAGAGGAGATTCATTCTTGATTCATTAGCTTTTCTCCTACCAAAATTAAAAGCAGATGGAAGAGAAAGGCAGCCTAAGCATCCTAGAAACAAAAGGCAAATAGCAAAGACGTGAGTCACCAGGAAAGCGCACCGCCCCCCCCCCCGCCCCCCACTCCCCACATGTAGCGCGGTGAAAGTCACTTTAACCGGGAAAGCTCCAAAGGTGGGGAGTGGGGTTGCGGGAGCTGACCAGAGAGAGAAGTTTGGCTTCAAAGTCGATTGTCCCAGGGAACATCTGGCAGGTGGTGATGGAGAGGATGGGGTTGGGGAAAGGATGGGGTTGGGGAAAGGGACAGATTGAATGGTTGGTTACCAGAAGGAGTTGTTATTATACCAGACAGGTTTTGGGTTCCGAATACCGTCATTGCTCTCTGTAACTACATAGCCCCTTTGTCCCAATTAAATAATTTCCCCGAAAAGATAAGAAGGTGCTGGTTATTCCAGACTTCTTCATTTTAGAGAGAAAATTGGCAATTAGGGAAAACATGGTTCGGAAATTTAAAACCTGGTCATATAAAAAAGATCAATGTGCCTGGGACGTGTGCCTTTAGTGTGAAGAAAGACCCCAGCTCCCCAGTGGATGCTCGATTACTTTTATAGGAAGAGATAGTCTGCAAAGCTGACAGCAAAAATGGCTCAGACAAAAGCAGAAAGAAATGGAAACTGCAGAGATTTGTGCAAAAACGCCGGTTTCGTTAATTTGCATCTTCAGCACGTTTATCTAAATCCCTTTTCTTATTTTTAAAAGTGTTTTGCAACATGAATGTAAAACACTTTTTTTTACAAAAGAATCTCTAAAGATGTAGTCATGTTCTGTATCCGGATTGTGGTGGTGGTTACATAAACCCATACAATGTGTTAAAACTCATAGAACTTTGTACACCAAAAGAGTCAATTTTGCTGTAGATAAGTTTAAAAATAAAATTAATTACTCATTGGAAAAAACCTGTAATAATGCACAGACATGATGTGAACTCTGGTCCTGATCTGAAGGGCAACTGCTTTTTTAGGAGAGTGAGATAAACTTTAGAATTTAGAAATATAATAGATATTCTCATCTGATCCTCAAAACAACTCAGAGGCAAAATAAATATTGTTAGTATTATTGCTTGTTGCTATTATTGTTCTTGTTCTGTTTTACAAATGAAAAAACTAGGGCTTTAAGTTAGCTTGACTGAGTGTCTTCCACTTGCCAAATCTTTGCTGATCACTTTACAGATATCTCATTGACTGTTCACATCAGTACTCAGGTTAGCTCCTCTCACTCCAGTTTTACAGACAAGAAAATTGATGCAAAAGTAAATTACGTAACTTGTTCAAATGAGTGATGGAGGTGGGAACCAGGCCCAGATTTGCCTACCTCCCATATAGTACATCCCACATTCTGCTTTAGGCAAGATTAAGGAGTTTGTGCAAAGTTCTACTCTGTTCCACTTAGGCAGAACGTAAACCTCACCTCTTGTTCCGTTTTTACTTCTTCCCCCTCCACCTTCCTGCAGCTGGCATTTGCTTATGGCTGCTGAATAGGGACCCAGAAACTCAGGGTCATTTCTAGCTCTGATACTTGCTTACTGTGTGTCTTCTGTATACTTCTGTTTCTTAATCTGTAAAACAGGACCACTAATGGAATTTGAAAGTATTTCCATGAGAATTTAGATAAATATGTAACATACTTAGCAAAATCCCGTTTTGATTGTTCTTTTCTAAATTACTCCCCCTCATGCTGTTTATTATAATCCACTGTATCTCTGTAACTGTGTTAGTAATGGGAGTACAAGGATGAATAAAGTCTCTTTAAGGTGGAGTTGCCAGATTTAACAAATAAAAATATAGGGCACTCAAACTTTAATTTCAGATAAACAATGAATACTTTTTGACTATATGTCCCATGCAATATTTGGGAAATGCAAAATTTTGTTGCTTAGAGATGAAATTCAACTTTAATTGAGTATCCTGTATTTGATCTGGCAATACAGCAGTTGATAACCTGGTAGAAGGAAGAAATAGAAACAAAAGCGCTCAAATGCAGAATTAAGTATGGTTTGGTGTGTGTATCTTTCCAGTCAGTGCCCTCTCTCTTTGTATATATTTTACCTCTATTTCTGCTATTATTTTATGTGAATGGGATGATAGTATATGAATTATTCACAGTCTTTTTTAAAAACAATATCTATGTCCATACATGTAGGTATGCTTCTCGTTTTTTAAAGACTGAAATATTTTAAACTGTTGATTGTTGTACCACAATTATTTTAATAGCCCAATTGAAAGACATTTAGATTAGTAAGTACTCTTTAAAGAAATTTCCTTCAAGTGAGAAAAGCTTACTAGGATCAGTTCTATTTTGATTGTCTTAAGCATTTAATTATCCCAAATTATCATACTTATTTTTCTCCTGACAGCTTGAAATTTTTTTTGTGCTTGATGCTATTTACATACTCTAAGGCAGGGCAGAGGATTGCAGAGCACATTTTTACCAATTTATTCTTCTATTCCAGAGTGAAATAAAGGAAGGATCTGAATGTTCCAACAGATAAGAACTAATTTAGTGTATTTCAAGAGGTCACTTTGTAGCCTTCATTTACTTAGAAGATTGTTTCTATAGGAACCATTTTTTTTCTAATGACGCAAAGAATCACATCTTAGAAAAGATTTGTAAATTATTGAAATATTGCTTCTAAATCCTGATTAGGCAAGGAATAAGATAGGTATAAAAAGAATGATGAGTGGTTATGACCACCCTCATGATAACTAGCAGAGAGAAGCTGCATGGTCCAGCATGGATAAACACCAAGATTGTTTAAGACTAGTTTATTTTTATCTCTGCCTCAAATTAGCAAAGGAATTGATACAAGTGACTACTGTCAAATCTGAAAAGTAACTAAAACAAAGTCAAGTATTGGTGAACAACAAGCACATATGTCAGAAACCATGAACCAACACTTAAAACTAAAACCATCAACGTGAAGGTCAATTTGACAAAAAGAAAACAAGAAAGAAAAAAATTATACATGTGTATATATGTATATACATGAAGAAATAATTTTTAAATTTCTGAATGATTAAAAAGAAAACTTCAAATTACTTTAGAAAGAATGAGCTTCTTTTCTGAGATGTGTACACTAAATTAAGTAAAATATAAACTGGAGAATGGGTCAAAAGGAATGTATTTGTGTCATCAGTCAGTACAGTAAGTTCTGAGGCTAGTCAGAGAAAAATATAATGATGTTTCAAAATTCATTGGAGATTAAATAAATATTAAAGAAAGAGCAAGCTAAAAGGCTGTGATAGACTGGAGAAAATAAACTGGCTAGAAATAGGTGATTTTTTTGAGGATGAGAAATGTTGAAAGGTAAATGAAAACAATTACAGTCAGCCCTCTATGTTTGTGGGTTCCATATCCCTGGATTCAACCAACCACAGATGAAAAATATTCAAAAGAAAAGAAATGGATGGTTACATCCGTATCAACCATGTACAGACTTAAAAAAATTATCATTATCTCCTAAGCAATTCAGCAGGCACGGTGGCTTACGCCTGTAATCCCAGTACTGTTGGGAGGCTGAGGCAGGCAAATCACTTGAGGTCAAGAGTTTGAGACCAGTCTGGCCAACATGGTGAAACCCCGTCTCTACTAAAAATATGAAAATTAGCTGGGTATGGTGGGACATGCTTGTAATCCCAGCTACTTGGGATGTTGCTGCAGGAGAATCACTTGAACCTGGGAGTCGGAGGTTGCAGCGAGCTGAGATTGCGCCACTGCACTCCAGACTGGGCGACAAAGCAGGACTCCATCTCAAAAAAAATAAAACAAAGAAAAAAGATAACAACAACAAAAAACCCAGTGTAACTGTTTACATAGCATTTACATTGTATTCGGTATTATAAGCAAACTAGAGATGATTTAAAGTATATAGGAGGATGTGCATAGGTTATATGCAAATACTATGCCATTTAACTTAAGGAACTTGAGCATCCATGGATTTTGGTATCTACAGGGATTCTGGAAGCAACCCCCTGAGGATAAGAAGGGATGATTGTATATAGTAATATGCAAACTCTCCAAATAGTCACCCTTACAGGATCACTCAACTTTAATTCAATAAATGCTTTTCTAAGACCCCACTGTATACTGTCCACCTATTTGATGCACTTGAAATACAAGGGTAGATAGGATAAAAATCCCTACCCTTAGGTAACTCACAGTCTACTGGGAAGGCAAATGGTTACAAAACATATGGTAAGTGCAGATACGTAATGGAGTGGGGAGACTGTCAGAAGGTTTTACTAGAAATGCTGGAGTTGCATTTTGAAGCACAATCAGCCTGTATCCTCAGCTTCTGCCCCTATGTATTCAACCAGCTGGGGATTGAAAATAAACAGTAAAAAATAACACTACAACAATAAAAAGTAATACAAATGAAAAATACAATAAAACAGCTATTTAAAAAGCATTTATATTATATTAGGTATTATAAATAATCTAGAGATGATTTGAAGTCTGTGGGAGGATGCATGTAGGTTATAAACAAATACTATGCCATTTTATATCAGAGACTTTAGCATCTGTGGGGTTTGGTATCCACAGGGGTCCTGAAACCAATCCCCATGCTTACTGAAGGAAGACTGTGTTAGTAAGAGCTTGCCAGACAAAAGATCAGCAAGTTGGTGAAAAACCCCAGAGAATTTGTTCACTTCTAGAGACTACACGAGGCAGAGCACAGCACACATTGAGACACTGGTACAAGGTGAGATTTGAAATACAGTGGGATCAGATTACTGACCTCCAGTCTAAAAGGTTTGTATTATCCCAGCCAGGCACGGTGGCTCATACCTGTAATCCCAGCACTTTTGGAGGCCAAGGCAGGAGGATCACTCGAGGTCAGGAGTTGGAGACCCACCTGGCCAACATGGTGAAACCCTGTCTCTACTAAAAACATAAAAATTAGCTGGGTGTCGTGGCAGGCACCTGTAATCCCAGCTACTTGGGAGGCTGAGGCAGGAGAATCACTTGAACCCAGGAGATGGAGGTTGCAATGAGCCGAGATCATGCCATTGCACTCCAGCCTGGGCAACAAGAACAAAACACTGTCTCGAAAAAATAGATAAAACTAAAAGGTTTGCATTATCCTGTAGTGGCAGGAAGCCAATGGAAGTTTTCAGCAGAGGAATGGCATGATCATAACTGCGTTTTAGAAAGATCACAGTTGCTGTCTGTTTAAAAGGCAAATTATAGACAAGACAAAACAGAGAAAAGTTGGGTGATTCAAGTGACGGATGACAAAGAGCCAAACTAAAGTGGAAGTAAAAGATTGGTATGGCAACAACAGGTTATATAGACCAGTGGTTATTGTATAGACCATAGTATTACATACACCAGTGGTTTCCAACAGAGTGGCACTGCCCCCAGTGCCACTAAAATATTTTTTTGAAAAGCAAACATTGGTTTTTAGAAAGTTTGAAAACAACCTATATAAATTTTTAAAATAATCTACAAATCTTGGTGATTTGTTCACTTTTGAAGGTAATACTACGTACATTTATAATTCTAAATATTAGATTACAGATAATGTCTATATTTTAAATAATGACCAAGAGAAAGTTTAATTTATCCCCAGTGTGACGAGATAAAAACCTGAAGTTCTCAGCCTAGAAACAACTTCATTTTGCATTTAAACTCCAGATACTTACAGTATGGTTTTATTATACATTTAATTTTCCATGAACAGTTACACTGTAAGGAAAGAATATATGTTGTTTTGTATGGAACTTTACCAAGATTTTATCTCTGATAACCACTCCACTCATTCTACTCAAATCATCAGTATAGTATCGGTTTGCGTTTATAGTGGTTACATTTGCAGTGATAGTTATTTCAAAATGTCTAATATTTTAAAAAATTATTTCAACATTCATATGAATATTGCTCTAACTTCTCTTAAATTTTAGCTTATTTATAAGTAGGCAGAAGAATATCAACACTTCATTAGGTTTTCTATTATAGTTATGCCCAAGAATTTATATGTAGTGCTACGTCTAAACCAATACTATTATTTTATCCTTTAATATTCTAGTTAATATAGTATGTATTTTTAAAATTACATATCAAGATGCATTTTATAAAATAAAAAAGGCTTTATAAAATATTCGTTTTGAAAAGGAAACATTGGTTTTTAGAAAGTTTGAAAATAACTTGCATAAATTTTTAAGAGAATCTACAAATCTTGGTGATTTATTCACTATGAAGATAAGAATATAGACATAATTGTAAGTATCATAATGTTACAGAACACTTATTTAAAATTTTTTCTCTTTTGAATTTAGTATTTCAGATACATGATATTCAGTCAGCTTCTATATTTTAAGTAATGACCAAGAGAAATTCTAATAATTCTTTATTGAAGAGTCAAGTTTGATAAAGTGAAAAAATACCTAGAGAAAAATAGAATAAGACACCTGTTTTAAAATGAAATTGTGGTAAATATTTAAGTTAGCAATGTTACCAAATATCTTTTTTTAGTGTACATTAATTCGACTTTGGAGGTGACACTGAAGATTTTTCATTTCTATAGTTCTTGCCCAAGATAGGTTCTAACCAAGACTGGAATTCAGTCAAGAAATGGGAACAGGCTGGGCGTGGTGGCTCACGCCTGTAATCCCAGCATTTTGGGAGGCCGAGGCGGGTGGATCACGAGGTCAAGAGATCGAGACCATCCTGGTCAACATGGTGAAACCCCGTCTCTACTAAAAATACAAAAATTAGCTGGGCATGGTGGCACGTGCCTGTAGTCCCAGCTACTCGGGAGGCTGAGGCAGGAGAATTGCTTGAACCCAGGA
>PVKV010036647.1:0-15512 GCA_004027835.1 Alouatta palliata
ATCTCCTGACTAATGGCCTGTGATCTCCTGGACTAATGGCCTGTGATCTCCTGGACTAATGGCCTGTGATCTCCTGGACTAACGGCCTGTGATCTCCTGGACTAATGGCCTGTGATCTCTTGGACTAACGGCCTGTGATCTCCTGGACTAATGGCCTGTGATCTCCGGGACCGGAGTGTGCTGTGACCACATCATACACTTATTGTCGGCGGGTTGTAGTGTCCAGGGTCCAGCTACAGAAATTCCTTCTTAGTTTCTGAAGATTCTAAGCACTTTCTGATTTTCAAAGAAGCATTTCTCTACCTCACATCCATTAGGATGTCTGTTACAGAAAACAAACAAACTGGAGAAGAACAAGTGTTGGTGAGGGGTAAAGATACTGGAGCTCCCGTGTGCTGTTGGTGGGAATGCAGGATGGTGCAGCTGCTGTGGAAAACAATATGGCAGTTCCTCAAAACATCAAACATTGAGTTGTCTTACGATTCCAAAATTTCACTTCTGGGTATACATACAACAGAACGGAAGTGGGTCTCCAAGAGATGTTTGCACACCTGTGTTCACAACAGCACTATTTACAACAGTCAAAAGGAGAATGTAACCCTCGGATCAGCAATATGCGGTGGATGCAAACAATGGTATATTGTTCATCCTTCAACAAAAAGGAAATTCGACACATGTTGTCACATGGGTGAGCCTTGAGGATGTTATGCTAAGTAGAATAATCTAGTCATGAAAGGACAAATTCTACAGGTTTCCAATCATATGAGGTACATAGAGTGGTCAAATCCATAGCGAGATAAAGTAGAGTGGTCGCTGGCAGAGGCCGGGGAAAGGGAAGTGGGGGGTTCCTGTCTAAAGGGGTACAGCTTCAGTTTTGCCAGCAAGGAGAGTTCTGGAGGTGGCTGGTGGTGGTGGCTGCACAGCAACTCGAATGTACTTAATGCCACTGAATGGCACTTCAATATGATCAGAATGATAAACTCTATGTGTCTTTTACCACACACAATAGAGGCATAGTGAGGATGACTCTTATTTTAGGATTTCACAAGCACTTAGTGGAATGTTCTGGAAGCCCCTGAGAGTCACAAAATGCATTTCGTAGTCCCAGCCATGCCCACAGGCAAATGCAGAGTCCATTTACGGTCCTGACCTTTAAATAAACCGAAAGTGTTGATTTTATTACTGGCAGAAATGATTATGAGAAGACAGAGGACCAGCTTTCTCTAGCTGTAGCCCAGTAGATTTTAGAAAGAGAAACAACTAATGGAGTTTTACAGCTGAGAGCATTGTCTCTGTGTGGAGAAGAATTCATCACTCCAGTGGAAAATGAAGCTCCTGGCTGTCCTCCCTGGATCTGCCAGAATTCTGACGGTGCTGGTTCTCACGACTGTCAGACTTGATGGTGCCCCGACTCATCACAAGTGAGTCACATGAGAAAAGAAACTGGAACTTGTTACTGACAGCAAAACAGTTGTGGTTCTGAAGCTTGCCATTCACTGTCTGCTCACAGTTTCCTTCTGAATCATTTCTTTATTCAGAGACAATAACCTGGAGAAGAACAGACCCTTGTTATCTCATCGCCTTGAAGAAGAACCCCCGTCTGTGTGCAGTGCTGTGGATGCTCCTTTGCCCCTTTGATGGGATGGGGCTGGCCACGTGAGAAACATCCCTGTGGGGTGGGGGGCGGTGGTGCTTCTGTGATCCTCAGCCTCCCAAGGGACAATAAAAGTTCCACTTCACAGATGTGAGAAGCAAAATGAGGCACACAGAATGGCCATAAAATATCCAAAAAGGATTGACTACACAAGAAGAATGATCATCAACCTTTGATTTAACAGAACTTTTCAAACTGCAGTTCACGAAACACCCTTCCCATGCCAGGTTCTGTGTTGAGAATACAGAGGGAAAAACTATGTCCCCACAGGCTCCACAATCTGGTTGTGGAAGTGAGCAATGAAAATAGAATTGTATAATCACTTAAAAACAGCAAATTAGTATT
This sequence comes from Alouatta palliata, assembly GCA_004027835.1. Classification (NCBI taxonomy): domain Eukaryota; kingdom Metazoa; phylum Chordata; class Mammalia; order Primates; family Atelidae; genus Alouatta; species Alouatta palliata. Next base: position 2,000 of record PVKV010036647.1, read on the forward strand.
TGCTGAATGCTTATGACATACCAGGCTATGTGCTAAATGCTTGGTGTTATTTTACTTAATCCCCACCATAATCCCACGAGGTAGGTTTTACTCTCCCCATTTTACAGAAGCGGCAAGTTGAGAGCAGTGCAGTGATTTGTCCCAGGTCACTGCTCTAAGAAGTCATGGGGCAGGATGCTGTAGCCTGGGCCCTGAGCCACTCACCAGGCACAGCTCAGACCTGACTGCACATTGATGGAATTAACGAGGGGACTTCAGGCCTACCAGTGCCCAGGCTCCTCCCCCGGCAACTGAATCAGAACACCCAGGGCTGGCAGAGGCATTAGGGCCTCCTAAAAGCTCTGGACCCCCAGGCCTGCAGTGCTGCATCAGGCACGCCTGTGAGCAGAGTGGAGGGCTGCCAGCTCTGCCTGGGTGATCTCAGAACTCGAGAGACAGCAGTGCGGAGCTGAGACCACCCCAGAGACAGGGGCATTTTGCCCAGGCTAAAAAAGCACTAAGGGAAGGCAGCGCATACAGGAAGCTGTGGCATCCTGGAGAAAAGAGAGTGCACCCCAGGGAAAAAGCCATAGATCATGGGGTTTGGGAGCGTCAGTAGCCCCATGACTGCCCCGTGCACAGTGCTGACCTGCGGAGCCTTTCCTGTGAGTGGAGGGGCTGGCTGCGGGGGTCTATTGCTACAGAGCATCTTCAGGTGACCATGTTACTTCAGTGCGTGGATTCCACCTGTGCAGAGAGTTACAGATCTCAACATCCAACAGCAGAAAAACAGTTCAGAAACACCCATGATGAGGACTATTGTGTAATCATGCAAAGAATGCTTATGAGGAATTTATTATGACATGAAAATGATTCTGTTAAATGTTAGGTTACTCAAAGCAGCATTTAAAATTAAATATACATTAAGATCAGGGGAAGAAAAATGAAGACATTTCTGTTTCAAGGGAAGAAAACAGGCACAGTGTAGAACGTGTCTACATTAGAGAATTTTATTCAGACAACTCACAGCTGTCTGGTCATTGTTCCCTTCTTAGCCCTTTGAAATTTCATTCATTTAGGAGGAAATAAAACCTGAGACAGTAGCAAAGTAATGCTAGTAGAATTCCAAATTATACTCCTTTTGTTAGGCAGATTTTTACATCCTTTCTTTGCAGAACAGGCGGAACTCACTCCCACATTCAAATTTGCTTCTGATAAGGAACCTCCCGGCAGGCCAGCAGCTCTGCAGATGGGAGAGTTGCCATTTTCTATTGCCTAAAGCAGTCAGTTTTGACCTGGAATATGACAGAAAGCCTGAACTACTCCCGTGGGAAAAGCAGTGGTGTCTGCCCATGAGTAACATGTGTGCAGCTCCAGGGAGACTGAAGGACTGCTGTGTGAGGCCCAGGTCATGGCAAAGCATGCCTTCCACCTCCTCTGGGCATGGTGGTGACTGCTTTTTGGCCCTAAGCAAACTTCTAGGTTTGAGCAGAGAGAGATAAGGCAACAAGGAAAGTGTCTTTGGAAATCTTTTATCATCATCGTGAGACTCGGTTTTGGAATACAGTGTACGAGGAATGAGATGAAAAGATGCAGCCATTGCAATGGCATCCAGGGGCTGGGGCTGGACGCCTGCCCACCTTCACGCGGTGGACTTGGAGCCACCCATTTTGCCAGCCAGGTTGGAAATGACCATTGCAAGCGCCATGTGACAGCTTACATTGTGCATTTCTCCCAGGAGGTGTAAGGTTCTGTGAACTTTTTCTCACATCAGGGGAAGCAAAGTAAATTTCCAAAGCCTTTTAGAGATTCAAACTTAAAAAACCGTTCTAGAGGCAAACTTCAGAAACGTAGCAGGAAAGCGTTTCTTACAGCAAACTAGGGCACTCACTGGATTTTCCTTAACACAACGTATAATCTAGAAAAATGAAGCAAAATTTTATGAAAACAAAAATGTTATGTTCCAAGTAAAGCCCAGCGTATATGACAGTACCTTATAGACAGCAGAGCCTCTGTTTAGAACTGGGGCACTTGCTGATGTCAGCCATCCCCTGTCTGCACAGCAGGTGAGAAGAAAACATAGTTTCCTTGTATTTAAAACTGAAGCATGGTAAATGAAAATGACTTGCTGAGACGGAGTGGAACCGGAAAGATGCCAGCACCCGGCCTTCTCCTCTTCCTTCACTGATTTAGCAAATTACATTTCCTCAAGTGTGGAGATGCAGTAGCTGCCGACTTTTCAGTTCAGCAACTGAGTCTGCGTCACAGCCGGGGAGGAGGAGGCTCTGGCCTGTTCATTTTGATTTGTCACTCTGCAAGGTAAAAATCACAGACGACCATCCCGGTCAACAAAGTCTAAGACCACACCTGCAGCACCTGTGCCCAAGTTGAAGCTCTGATCCTTGCACTGCAGGCTCAAGATTTCCTCTTCTTCCAGAATCCCAAAGTAGCAGTAATTATTATTTAGGTCGCAGGTAGTTCTTTTAAAGACGGGGGTTGAGGGCGCCTGCTGTTGTCAGGAACAGGAGTCTCTGAGGTCGAAACCCGGAGGCTCTGTCGCCTTCCCTGGGCCTCGGAGGGTGTGGAAGACCCTCCGATAGGAGCGCCTGAGGGTGGGGCTGGAGAAGCAGTAGACCACGGGGTTGAGCGCGCTCTGCAGGTAGGTGAGGCTGCCCGTGACGTCCCAGGCGTGCGCCACCGCGCACAGGGCCTGGAAGCTCCCCAGGTTCTGGAAGGTGTGCACCAGGACTCTGGCCAGGAAGCAGGGCAGAAAGCACAGAGCAAACAGCACCACCACCACGGTGACCAGCGCCTCGGTCCGCTGAAGCTTGGGCTGTTTCTCCGGCTCCCGGAGTCTTTTGTGGAGAGCCCTGATGATGCCTGCATTGCAGAACATGATGAGGCCAAAGGGGAGGACGAACTGAAGGAAGAAGAGTGCTTCCTGCCAGATTCCGCTGAAGGAGCCATCTGCCCAGTTTGCCCTGGGGTAGAAACTGAGGCACCGGGTGGAGTTCTGGGCAGCCTCAGAGATGAGCAAGCCTGGGTAGGTGAGGGCGACCATCAGGAGCCAGATGAGTCCCGAGACTCCCAGGGCTGCCCGAGGAGACAGCAGGTTGACTTTGAGCCGAGGGTGGACCACACGGAGGTACCGGTCCAACGCTACAGCGGCCAGGAAGGCCACCCCGATGCCACGGTTGAGGTCCAGCAGGAAGCGCAGGACCCGGCAGCCCTTGTCACCCAGGTGCCAAGCCTGGAGGCTCAGGTAGAAGGCAGCCAGGAACGGCAGGCCCCCGGCCAGCAGGAGGTCGGCTAGGGCCAGGTTGAGCAGGTAGACAGCGTAGGGCTTCCACACCTTGATCCGGAACAGGAAGGTCCACAGCGCCACCGCGTTGCCCAGCAGGCCCAGCCCACACTCCAATGCCAGCAGGACACCCACAGCCGTGGCCACCACAGCGCTAGGGGCTGAGCAGTTTGGAAGCAACATCGCCCGGCCGTGCTGGGCGGCGGGCACAGCTACAGCAGATGCAGGAGAAACTCTGTGCACCTTCATACGAAATGAAAGAAAAGGCTTTTTCTTGCCACGAGGAGACAAGGTCTGTATTTCCCCAACAAGAAGAGTTCCTCAGCCAGCAGCAGAATAGAGCCCATAGCAAACCAAAATTTGTTTGGGAAACAGCATGAGCAGAGGAGGGAAAAGCCCCTTGCAGTTGTGTTCTGTTTTCTTCTGCCACAAAAAAGGGGAAACGGTGTTTCGCTTCACATCACCGGGCTGCAAAGCTAAGGGATGATGCCCTACAATGTCTGGGGACCAGGGCTTTGTATCACATGGAAGAAGGAACGTGAAACGTTTAATTATGCAAGGACTGCTATGTCTGCATACAGTTAAAATACGATGAAATCAAAAAGATTGTTCTCTGAATATGTTTCATGGGGAAGTTTTCTTCTTCCTTTTTATACGTAAAGGACGCTTGCTGGAGTCCGTCTGTGTGGGGTTTGATTTTACAAACTGGTCAGATGTGGTCCCCACATTTACTTGAAAGGAGATTTGAGACAACCTGATTATTCCATAGCCGATGGTTTCACTTGTACTTGCATTTTGTTAAATACAAATTTATTTTGTTTTCTTAGCTGGAGTCTTTCCTACCTAGTACACCACCAATGCTGGGATCTGGACCGGCAGGGCCTGGGGTGAGCCCTGGAAGCATGGAAAAATCAATGGCTTGTCAAGGTGCACAGACTCTACTAGAAAGTTAAGTTCATGAGCCAGGGATATACTTCACATATCCATGTGTTGCTGTTGACAGACAATGCCTGGCACACAGCATTATCAACCAGCATTTGTGGGATGAATAAATGTATGCAGACATCGTTACCCTCTGTCGACCCTAATACATCTCAATCCTTACCCACCGATGACCCTATTATACTTGGTTCTCACCCAGTATTGACCCTAATTCACCTTGGTCCTGACCCAATGTTGACCTTACTTCATCTCGATCTTTACCCACTTTTGACCTTAATGCATCTTGGTTCTTATCCACTGAAGATCCTAATTTATCTTGGTCCTAACCGCTCTTGATCCTTTCCAGCTGGTGACCCTAGTTCATCCTGGGCCTTACCCACATTGACCCTAATTGATGTTGGTCCCCTCCCACTGTTGACTCTAATTTATCTTGGTTCAGTTCAGCCTGGTTTGAATTTTGGAGTCAAGTAGATTTTAGCTATCATTTTTCTTGCTCCATTTATTAGCAGTGTGGTTTTGGAAAAACAAGTTAACTTCTCTGCACTCCAGGCTATTCACCTGAGAGGGGAAGATGGTAACACCTTTTTGCACAGTTCTCATGAGTAGTCAAGGTACTATGATGGGTAAAGCACTTAGCACCATGTCTGGACATTGTGAGAGTTTGATGCTCTTACCAGGGTATTTATTAATGCCTCTCTGATGCCTAGGCTTAGAAAAATTATTCTTCATCTTCTAACACAATAAAACACTTTTGTAGGAAATATGAGTTCTATGGTGTTTTGATGCCTTCAATTATAAAATCCAAGTTTAAGGCTTTAAGGTTGTAATCATTGTTATTAGTAAAGTATACTACTCAAATTGTTGCTGCTGGCCTAAGTTATTCCAATGGACTGCACAATAGTGAGATGAAGTAGAAACGATATTAAGCTCTATTTTATGAATAAATAATGGAGACATGTAAGGCTAGGTAATTTGCTCAAGGTCGCAGGCAGGTAAGTGGTGGGACCAGAATCCTCCCAGCCCAGATTTCAACCAGAACTGAGTCCACAGCTTCCCTGTAGTCCTATGCCTAATGGGTCAGGCTCTGCTCCTTTTCAGGTCCCACAGGGCTGTGAATTTGTATGATATCGAGGTAATTTGACTTGCATTCTTCTTGCTTTCATTATTCCGATATTTTTAAAAACTGGACTACCAGCTCACAGATCATCCCAGTTCTATATCATACAAGTTCTCATGCCTCTTTGTTTCCTAAGGAGGAGAATTTGGAGAGACCTTGGAGCATCTGGAATTGTGGAAATGTCCCAGCTAGTCTCTGCACAATGCAGATCCACGTCCTATGAATGAGGACCTCCAGTTGCATGCTTATTACGACATGGTTCCTGGGGGACAGGAGGAGCGGACACAACCCTCACCTGTGGGCGGTATAGTTCGTCCCATTTGGAAGAATGTTGTCAGGCACACAATGCCCGCAGAACTGGCAGCAAATTCAACTCTTTAGAGATTAAAGTTTCATAAATGCAGGAAAGAAATGGATTGAACCGTCTTCCTTGTAACGCACTAAAAACTTTAACAGACCGTAAAAACTACCTCTTAATTTCAGATTTTAGTTTATACCAATAACTTCCTAAATCATAAATATTTTAGCTCAACTGGTGTGTAAACATTAATAATTACATAATTTCCCTTTAAAAAAACTTCTGCCCCCTTTTAAAGTACTTTGATTTATCTTCTTTACTTCTGAAAGACACTGAATTGTTTTTCAGTCCAACTCTTTTAAAGTTACAGTATTTGAGCTTCTCCCTGAGGAATCATGATTTATTAAACCTTATCACCCCTAAAGACTCTATTTTCAGTTGTCACTACTATTTCTTCAATACTCTACTTGTATAGGAAACTTCTCTGTTCATTTCCATTTTTATGGTATATATTTTATTTACACATGTGTACCTAACTTTAAATGAAAACTGAATTATTACTTAAACCCACATTTACATTTAAGGGTTTTTTTTTTTTTTTTTTTGAGACAGGGTCTTGTTCTGCTGCCCAGGCTGGAGTGCAATGGCATTATTGTACTTCACTGTAATCTCCAACTCCTGGGCTCAAGGGATTCTCCTGCCTCAGCCTTCTGAGTAGTTGAGACTATAGGTGTGTGCCACCAGGCTCGGCTACATAAGTTTCATTCTCTGCATTTTTCCTTTCTAATTTATCTTTTATATCTTACAATAGTCAGAAAGATGGTTATCTCTAAAGATTGCATGAATACTCAGACTTAGATTCTCCTGCTACAGGGAAGTTAGCCCACTCTGAAGTCTAGGGAGCCAGTACAGTTTGCACAAGACCACCTTCTGTCGGACACCAACTTAAAGTTTGGGAGTCCCCAAGACCACTTTCAGGTGTGATAATTCTCTAGAAGGACTCACAGAACTCACAGGAACCTGTTACATTCATAGCTATATTTTTTTACACTGAAAAGATACAGGTTAAAATCAGCCAAGGGGAGAGGTGCATGGAACAGAGCCCAGGAAAATTGTAGGCGTGGGGCTCCTATTGTCCTTTTGCTGTGAGTCAGGACAGTGTTACTTTTTCAGTATCGATGGATGATGGTACCTAGATCACTGCCACCCCAGAAAGCTCACTTGGGTCTCCCTGTCCAGAGTCTTTGTTGGGGTTCCTCACCCAGACATGACTGGCCACCTGTGAGGCTGTGCTTAGTCTCAGCTGCTCTGGAGGCTGAACCAAAGCTGCAGGACCAAAGCCCCCACCCTAAACCACATTATTACTGTCTGTCTGGCTGAGGGTCCCCAGGCAAACAAAGACATCTCCCAAGCCTGGGAGATGACCTCCTGGTTACTGAGGGCCAAGATCAGACCTCTTTAGCTTTGCCTTTTGGACAAAGTTAAGTTCTTTTCTTATTTATTCAACAAATTTAGAACACATGCATGACTCATTTTATACTGAGAATACAAATTCTTATAATGCTTATAGTGTTACCAGAGAGGGGTCCTGATCCAGACCCCAAGAAAGGGCTCCTGGACCTCACGCAGAAAAGAATTCGGGATGAATTCATAAAGTGAAAGCAAGTTTACTAAGAAAGTGAAGGGGTAAAGAATGGCTGTTCCATAGGCATAGCATCTCCAAGAGCTGTTAGGTGGCTATTTTTATGGTTATTTCTTGATTATATGCCAAACAAAGGGTGGATTGTTCATTATTTTTCTGCAAAAGGGGAGGGCAATTCCTGGAACTGAGGGTTCCTCCCTCTTTTAGACCATATGAGGTAACTTTCTGATGTTTCCATGGCATTTGTAAACTGTCATGGCGCTGGTGGGAGTGTCTTTTAGTGTGCTAATGCATTAGAACGAACAGTGAGGGTGAGCAGAGGTCACTTGTCGCCATCTCGGTTTTGGTAGGTTTCAGCCAGCTTCTTTGCCACATTCATTAGCAGGTCTTTATGGCCTGTACCTTGTGCTGACCTCCTACTCCATCCTGTGATTAGCAATGTCTAACTGTCTCGGAATGCAGTCCAGCAGCTCTCAGCCTTACTTTCCCCAGCCCCTGTTCAAGATAGGAATCGCTTTGGTTCAAACACCTCTGACAATAGTACATTCTGACTTTAAGGGGCTTATGTAGGCCGGGTGCGGTGGCTCACGCCTGTAATCCCAGCACTTTGGGAGGCTGAGGCGGGCAGATCACGAGGTCAAGAGATCAAGACCATCCTAGCCAACATGGTGAAACCCCATCTCTACTAAAAAATACAAAAATAATTGATGGGCGTGGTGGCGTGCGCCTGTAATCCCAGATACTCAGGAGGCTAAGGCAGGAGAATTGCCTGAACCCAGGAGGCAGAGACTGCAGTGAGCCAAGGTTGCGCCACTGCACTCCAGCCGGGCACCTGGCGACAGAGCAAGACTCCGTCTCAAAAAAAAAAAAAAAAGGCGTGGGCTTATGTTCTAGTGGGGAAGACCAATGTAGAGATGAATATGATACAATTAGCTAGAAGGCGCATCTGCAGTGGGGGTGGGTGGGAGTACTGTCAGGGAGGGAGGAGAATGAAGAGAAGTCAGCTAAGGGGCTGAGGGATGGGGGAGGCTCTGGGCAGGGAAAGTCCAGCTGGGCAGAGGGGACTGCCCACTGCATGTGCTCAGTGTTAAGTTTTAAAGGAAAGGTGAGGGTTAAAGAAAGACACACACACACAGAAAGAGGGTGCCTTGCCAGCAAATGCAGGCTTTATGTCCAGCATAAAACCTACAGAAGTGGGGGACCACTCGAGGCCAGTGCCCACCACTGCTTACAGGCTGGGGCAATTTATAGGTATGGGCGGGAGGGGTATGGGCAGTATGGCTTACTGCCCGGCAGGATATTGATTGGATGCTCCTGTGTTGAGGCAGTTCTGTGCCTTGTTCGGTCTAAATGTGGTGCTCCTTGCTCTTTCTCCTGGAAGAATATAATAAGAAGCATGCTGTTTCTTCAGCGAGGCTTTTTTCTACCTTGTGGTCAAGTGGTTAGGCGGGATGCTTCTCATGGCCCAAATCCCTGTGAGATGTTTCATTTTAACCAAGGTCTGCAAAATAGCGGGGAGCTTACAAAATGGTGCAGTTCGGACTAACACCCAGTTGTGAGATACTTAGAGTGAGCTGGAAGGACTGTCCATTTTTTTCAACCACGGTCAGAGACTGTCTTGTCGACTCTCACAAGTTCGTTGCGTTTCATTTTCCTCTCTTGCTCTCGTATCCAAACGATCATCAGTCTCCTTAATACCACCGTTTCCTCTTCCGGCAAGGAACACCTGATTTTCCTAACCCTGGCTCACCTCCCAGGTCCAGGTCTCGCTAACCCCTCCTTTCTCTTTTCTTATTTTCACCTCCGGCCACAGGGAAATTGAGCTTCAGGAGAAAGGAGCTATGGTCATTTCCAAGAAAACTGGAATCATTGTAGAAAAAGAAGCTGGGAGTGGTCAGAGGCAAGCTACAATCTTGGAGGTCCTGTGATGGTCCTGAGCACATGCTTGAGTTTATGAAACCACCTTGGCAAAAATTGCATCAGTGAGAAAACTGTGGCTGGGGGAGATCTTGATCTAGACAGCCCTGCTTCTGGCCTTTAGCTTTCATGCTGCCTTAATTATGCCTGAGCTTAGTCTGGCTAGTTTTGGGAGACATTTAGTTTATAATTGAAATGATCATCGCCCTTCCCCAAAGCTCAACCACCTTTGTAAAGCTAATGAGAGACCACCAGGCTATGGGAGAGGAGGAGCCTGAATTCTGCTAAGGTATAGACACGAATGATTCTGGAGGTCACTAGATATGCAGCTTCCCCAGTCACTCCTGCAGGTAACATCACTGTTGTAGAACCTGAGATTGTCCTTTTGAGATATCATTTCAGGTTTTTCTGCCTGTCTGACACAGATACCTCCAACTGGCTCCACCTGGATCAGAGCCTGGACCCAGCAACGGCTCCTGTGGCGCCACCCAGAAGTGACTCAGTGCACAAGAGGACCCTTTCCCACACTCCTATGACTGCACCCCACAATCAGTGGCAAACCCCCATTGTTTAGCTATCTCTACCCCTTCCCACCAAATTACCTTTGAAAAACCCCTAACCTCTGAGCTTTCCGTGAGATTAATTTGAGTAATAACTCTGTCTGTCACATGGTGTCAGGGACCCTGTGTCAGTTAAACTCTGTTTTTGCTGCGATGCCATGGTCTTTGTGCAGTGAGCGGGAGGAACCTATGGGACAGTTACAGTTATAGTTGCAATAAAGTAATTTTAGCAGCCTCAGAATATTTCCACAATGTGAATGTAGTCAAAGAAATGAGTTACTAATGAAGTCAGCATTTCACGTATAAGAAATCATTTTGAACATAATTATTTTGTTATAGAAAAATTTTAATCCTATGCAATAAAATTTTAATGGAAGTTGAATGATGGTACTGGGACTCTAACACTGTTTAAACATGAAATGTGCAAATGTCTTTGTTAGTAAAAACAGCTTGTATTTTTTATTCAGTTTTATTTTGACAGAGTTAACATAAACATAGAGTTTTCAGCTCAAAATGATGGAAAACCCCTATGTAGATCTTCCAAAGTGGACACTCAACAGGAAGCTGTAAAGAGAAGTAAAAGTGATAGCACATTATCAGTGAACAGAAGGGTGAGTTCTTGTTACGTTAACTGCTACTGGAGAATTTGATCTAAGACACCAGAAAATCGCGTTATATTTTTGGTGTGAAAGGGATTCTTTAGACAGTATTTTGTCCATTCATTTGCTGGCTCATTCAACTAAACATATTGAGTAGCTGTTCCACACAAGCACCCCTCTGGCCCTGCAGGTGCAGCAATGTGTGAAGCAGGGGCCCTCTGCCCATGGAGCCACACTCTGCGGGGATCCCCATTAGTGAGCATGGAGGCAGGAGCACCGGGAACAGCTGGCTGGCTGAGGCCTTCTCAAGAGGGAATGTCTTAGGCAGTATTTGAAGGACTCCTAAGGGTACAGGGAACATACTGGGGAAAGGAAAGACACAGCATTTTTCTTAGAACTTGAAGAAATTTCTGTTATTGTTTTTTGGAAGAAGAAGTAAAAGTATGCAACACCCTCATTTAAAATGAGAAACTCTTTGGTTATAAAAATTAAAACACTCTCATCATGATGCAGAAATAGGAACATCTATGGAAGAGACGAAAAAAGCGAATAAAGTTGAGAATGTGGAATATGATAAATGTGCCTCCACGTACTTTGTACTTCTGTTTTAAAGCATTTATTCTGCACATTGTTTTCTGTTCCACAAGACAGAATTACAGATGCTCTTCCAGGTGGCAGATCCGAGCAAGCCAGGAACCGTCAACCTGGAGAAGAGGTGTCTCGCTGAGTGGCCTGCGGTCACGTGAGAGGAGGGAAGTGGTACTGCTGTCACTCAGTGATGAATTCCTGTGCGTGGTGGGTTCCAGCAGTCAGCCAGAGGCCATCATCAAACTTTTTTCACTTTGTATTAAACTGAACTCACCAGAAACAGTGCAAGATCAGGAAAGGCAGTCATCAGGGTCATCGACCTCTAGGACTTTACATTTGCTGTGAGTAGACCTTAGCGTGCCAGGAGAAGTTTCTCATCAAAACCCAGCGTCCACCAGCAAAGGGAGGGGGAAACCAAAACAAGACCACAGCCCCCCTCTCCTGTGGAAGGAGGATACATTCAGGAACCCAGAATCTGGAGGACAGGTGAGCAGGGGTTAGCAACGATATGGTTTGGACTTGTGTTCCCACCCAAATCTCATGTCGAATTGTAATCCCCAGTGTTGGAGGCAGAGCCTGGTGGGAGGTGACTGGGTCATGGGGGCAGATTTGCCCTTTGGTGCTGTTCTCGTGAGAGTGAGTGAGTTCTCATGAGATCTAATTGTTTAAAAATGTGTGGCACCTCCCCCTTCTCCCTCTTCCTCCTGCTCTGGCCATGTAAGATGGACCTGCTTCCCCTTCACTTTCCACCCTGATTGTAAGTTTCCCAAGGCCTCCCTGCTGCCATGCTTCCTGTACAGCCTGCAGAACTGTGAGCCAATTAAACCTCTTTTCTTTATAAATTACCCAGTTTCAGGTAGCTTCTTATGGCAATGTGAGGATGGACTAACACGACAGTGATGTCTGACATTGCAAATAACTCAGTTTCCCTTTCCCAGAGAGGTGCTCCCACAGCAGCGTAGTTCATCCGTGGCAAGGCTGGACGTGAGCCTGTGCTCTCCACCTCATGGGCTGAGGATTCCACCACAACAGCTCTTTCTCAGGTTTAAACTCAAATTCTACAACTTAATTTTTAAATTTATGATTATTTTCTTCTTATCAAGGTAATGTATTCTGTTATAGAAAATACAGGAAGCTGTAAAGTGACATAGAAAAAGTAATTTGTAATGCTGCTACCTAGAGATAGCTTCTTGCTAAGATTTTGGTAAATTTCCTTCTAGTATGTTATATAAACAAGCAAATTGGCTGCTACTGCACACGTAATTTGTATTGTGACTTTTTCCCCTTCATTTAATCTGTAATCTTAAATAACTTATTTTGTTGTTATTAGAAATATTTAGAATATTAAAAATTTAGTACCATAAGCACAGGACAGTGCATATCCTTTTAGCCACATCTTTATTTCATTAGCTTTGCTTTATGAATGATTTCAAGAACTGGAATTCTGTGCAAGGCTCCAGAAGAATTTTTTGCATGTGTTTGATTTCAATTTAATTAATTAGTTAATTGATTTTTTTTAGCTTTTTTTTTTTTTTTTTGAGATGGAGTCTTCCTCTGTCTCTCAGGCTGGAGTGCAATGGTGCGATCTCTGCTCACTGCAACCTCTGCCTCCTGGGTTCAAGCGATTCTTCTGCCTCAGCTCCCTGGGTGGCTGGGATTGTGGGTGTGCACCACCACACCTGGCTAATTTTTGTATTTTTAGTAGAGACGGGGTTTCACCATGTTGGTCAGGCTGGTCTTGAACTCCTGACCTCGTGATCAGCCTGCTTCGACCTCCCAAAGTGCTGGGATTACAGGCATGAGCCGCCGCGCCCGGCCTGATTTTAATTTTCTCTGTTTGCTTTTAAATAACTAAATATAAAGTCAACCAACAACATTTTATATATTTGTGTTTTCTTCCTAGACTTGCTAGGCCAGGAACTGAGGAAAGAAAACAGTTCTTTGGGAGAATTTGCTGAGGAACAACTTAAAGTGAATTCTCTGACAATAGAAAATTGCATCCAGTGCCACAGGGCACAGGTGCAGCTCCCCAGTGTAGACGGGCTGTGGGCTCATTTTTTCCACCCACTGGGAATATGTTTGTGTCCTGTACAAAGTGTGGTCCTGTCACTTTGCCAGTGGCCTGAAGAGTTGCGGCATGAAGGGGGTGTTTTAAATTCTGTTTGAAACTGACTTTCTGTGCGCCTGGATTCCGTGAGGTGCTGCCTGATTTCCCTCCAGCTCGAGGCCCTTGGATCCTGCATTTTAGGGACAGCCCCTCATGTTTGTTTCTCCCGCTCGTGGGTGGCGTTTCTTCCCCAAGCTGTGACGCTAGATGAGTTAGGCCCCTGTGTTAAGTGGTGGGTTCCCACAGGAGTTGGGAGGAGCCCTAGGGCTTGGAGGTAAGGACAATTTTTAAAGACACTCAGATTTTATCAATCAAATCTTCCTTTTTTATGTATCTATAATCATATAGAAACTATGTAAGTCCCCACAGTTTTGGAGTCTTAGGGAGAAAGAGACCCCGACTTGATACTCACAAGGCAGAGAGGTGACTTCTGGGGGAGGTGGGCCTGCCCCTAATATGTCCA
>PVKV010036648.1:0-15511 GCA_004027835.1 Alouatta palliata
TGGACTGCATGTTCTGATTGGATGACAGGAAGTCTTAGCACAACCAATCCGAGCATGAAAATAAAGCCCTATCAGAGTAGGCCTAGAGGTTTTCTCTGATCCAATCAGAACATGTAGTCCAGGAAGCATGCGCATAACCTCACTATATAAAGCATGCTGAGAACGCCTCACGCCATTCCAGGCTCCTGCGTGTCTTCGTGCGGAGCTGTTGTGTTCCCAGCTTAGAGGACCAGGAGAAGGAGCAGCGGATCCATCCGGTGCATGCTGGAGGCTGCAGCCTGCGGCACTGCGGCTGGCCTCGCTGCACTGGGTGGTGGTGACAGAGACTGCAGTATGGCTGGAGCGGCAGGAGGGCGGCCGGAGCGGTAGGCGGGTGGCTGGAGCAGTAGGAGGGAGGCTGGACGGAGGCCGGAGCGGTAGGAGGGCGGTCCAGAGCGGTCCAGAGCGGTCCAGAGCGGTCCAGAGCAGGGCGGCAGGAGCGGTAAGACGGATAGGAAGGTGGTTGGAGGGAGGCCGGAGCGGTAGGAGCATGGGCTGGAGCGGTAGTAGGATGGGCCAGTGGTTTCAGTTATTTTGCATTTGCTGAGGACTGTTTATTTCCAATTATGAGACTAAGTTTAGAGTAAATGCGAGTGCTGATGAGAAGAATGTATATTTTGTTCTTTGGGGGTAATGAGTTCTATAGATGTTATCAGGTTTATTTGATCAAGTGATGTGTTCAGCTATTCAGTATCTGTTGATTTTCTGTCTTGATGATCTTTCTAATATGGTCAATGGAGTGTTAAAAATCTCCCACTATTGTTGTGTGGGAGTCAAAGTCTTTTTGAATGTCTCGAAGAACTTGCTTCATGAATCTGGGTGCTCCTGTATTGGGTCCATTTGTATTTAGGATAGTTAGATCTTCATGTTGAGTTGAATCCTTTCCCATTATGTAATGCCCTTATTTATCTTTTCTTATTTTTGTTGGCCTGAGGTTTGTTTCATCTGAAACTAGGATTATAACCTCTGATTTTCTTGTTTTCCATTTGCTTGGTAACGTTTTCTTCATTTCTTTATTTTAAGCCTTTGTGTATCATTACGTGTAAGATATCAATGGGTCTTGATCTTTATCCAGCTTGCTGCTGTGTCTTTCAGTAGGGTGCACTTACCTCGTTTACATTTAGGGTCAGCATTGACATATGTGGATTTTATCCTTTCCTGGTGATTTTACCTGATTATTTTGCAGACTTGTTTGTGTGGTGGCTTTGTAGTGTCGTAGGTTTGTGTACCTCAGTATGTTTATTTGGTGCCTGGTAATGGTCTTCCCTTTTCATATTTAGTGCTTCCTTCAGGAGCTCTTGTAAGGCACATCTAATGATAATGAATTCCCTCAACATTTGCTTATCTGAAAAGGATATTATTTCTCCTTTGCTGATGAAGCTTAGTTTGGCTGGATATGAAATTCTTGGTTGGAATTTCTTTCCCTTAAAAATATTGAATATCAGCCCACAATCTTTTCTGTCTTGGAGAATTTCTGCTGAGAGTTCTGCGTTTGTTTGGTGGGTTTCTTTTTCTAGGTGACCTCACCTTTCTTTCTATCTGCCTTTAAGATTTTTTCTTTCATTTCGACCTTGGAGAATCTGATAATTGTGTCTTGGGGATGATCTTATATTGAAGTTTCCTGTAAATTTTCACGTAGATTAACCATATGACCCAGTAATTCCACTTATAGATGTTTAAGCAAAATAAGTAAACATGTATATACACAATAACAGTTTTACAAGAAAGATCTCAGTGGATATTTTTAATGGTAAATCTAAGCTGAAAATCCAGATGGTCACTGACAGGGTCAAGCATGAATTGTGGTATATTTATAGAAAGAAAAAACATTCAGCAATAAAAAAAGAACAGACTACTGAGCCTTGAAGCATGGATTAATATCCAAAACATTATACTGGTTAAACAATGCCAGAAATTATATTCATTGTTTTTGATTACTGATTTGATTGATTTTAATTTGGAAAGAAATAATGTAATATATCTATATAATAAATATAGAAACTCGTCATTTAGTTAAGACTTTTTTTTAAAAAGTTTTTTTTAGGCTTAAGGATGCATGTGCAGGTTTTTTATATATGTAAACTGCCTGTCATGGGGTTTGGTGTACAGATTATTTCATCACCCAGGTAATAAGCATAGTACTCGCTAGGTTGGATCCTCACTCTCTGTCCACAATCAGTCTTCAACTAGGTCTTGGCATTTGTTGTTTCCTTCTTTATATTCATATGCACTTGATGTTCAGCTCCCACTTATAAGTGATAAAATGTGATATTTGGTTTCCCGTTCCTGTGTTAATTCACTTGGGATAATGGCCTACAGCTTCATCCATATTGCTGCAGAGCACATTATCTCAATTTCTTCATGGCTGCATAGTATTCCATGGTGTATACGTAGCACATTTTATTGATCCAGTCTATCACTGATGGGCATTTAGATTGATTCCATGTCTTAGCTATTGTGAATGGTGCTGTGATGAATGGTGCTTGTATCTTTATGGTAGAATGATTTATATTCCTTTGGGTATATGCCCAATAATGGGATTTCTTGATTGAATGGTAATTCCGTTCTAAGTTCTTTGAGAAATGCAGAACTGCTTTCTACTGTAGCTGAACTAATTTACATCCCCAACAGCAGGGTGTACTTGTTCCCTTTTCTCCACACCTTTGCCAGCATCTGTTATTTTTTGACTTTTTGATAATAACCTTCCAACTGGTATGAGATGGTAACCCATTGCAGTTTTGATTTGCACTTCTCTAATGACTAGTGATGTTGAGCTTTTTCATATGCTTCTTGGCCACATATGTGTATTTTTTTTTTGAGAATTATCTGTTCATGCCATTTGCTCACCTTTTGTTTTTTGCTTGTAAACATTTTTAACTTTCTTATAATTCTGAATATGACAGTTTTGTCAGATGCATAGTTTACACATATTTTCTCCCATTCTGTTGATAATTTGTTGACCACTTATTTTGCTGTGCAGAAGATTTTTAGTTTAATTAGGTCTCATTTGTCAATCATGGCTTTACTGTAGCCTTGACCTCCAGGGCTCAATCAATCCTCCAACCTCCACTTACCAAGCAGCTGAGACTAAAGGTACGCACCACTACGTTTGACTAATTTTTTTATTTTCTGAGACATGAAGTTTAATCATTTTACCCAGGCTGGTCTCAAACTGCAGACCTCAAGCAATCCACCTCAGCCACCCAAAGTACTGGGATTACCGGCGTGAGTCCCTTGCACATGGCCCAATTTTGGTTTTGCTGTAGTCGCTTTTGACATCTTCATCATGAAATCTTTGTCAGGTCCTGTGTGCAGAATGCTTTTCCTAGTTTAACTTCTAGGGTTTTTATAGTCTTAGATCTTACATTTAAGTCTTTAATTCATCTTGGGTTGGTTTATGTATGTGGGGTGAGGAAGAGGTCCAGTTGCAATCTTCTGCGTATGGCTAGCAAGTTTTGGCAGTATCATTTATTGAATAGGAGACAGTCCTTTCTCCGTGGCTTGTTTATGCAGACTTCATCAAAGATGAGCTGGTTTTAGGTGTTCAGCTTTATTTTTGGACTCTCTATTCTGTTCTATTGGTCTATGTGTCTGCTTTTCTACCAGTACCATGCTGCTTTGGTTACTGTAGCCTTGTACATAGTTTGAAGTTGGGTAACCTGATGGCCTTAGCTTATACTTTTTACTTAAGACTGCATTGGCTATTTGGGCTCTTTCTTGGTTTTATGTGAAATTTAGAATAGTTTTTTCTAAATCTGTAAAGAAGTCATTGGTAGTTTGATAGGAATAGCATTAAATCTGTAAATCACTTTGAGCAATATAGCCATTTTAGCAATATTGATTCTTCCTATCCATGAACATCAAATGTTTTTCCATTTATGTAATCTCTAATTTATTTGATAAGTAAATGTTATGTAATCTCTAATTTATTTGGTAAGTAAATGAATCAGAAGTTTTGCACCTCTTTACAGTATTCCCAGATGTTTTATTCTTTTTGTACCTCTTGTGAATGTGATTGTTATTCGTGATTTGGCTCTCATCTGAGATGTTTTTTGTGTACAGGAATGCTGTGAATTTTTGCACATTGATTTTGTATGCTGAAACTGCTAAAGTTGTTTATCAGATCAAGACATTTTCAGGCAGAGGCTATGAGGTTTTCTAGGTATATAATCATGTTATTTGCACAGAGAATAGTTTGATTTCCTTTCTTTCTGTTTTGATGCTTTTCATTTATTTCTCTTGCCTAATTGTTCTGGCCAGGACTTCCAGAATTATGTTCAATAGGATTGGTGAGAGAGCGCATCCTTGTCTTGTACTGATTTTTAAGGGGAATGCTTCCAGCTTTTGCATCTTCAGTACAATGTTGGCTGTGGTTTGTCACAGATGGATTTTATAATTTTGAGTAATGTTCTTTCAATGCCCAGTTCGTTGAAAGGGATGTTGAGTTTTATTGAAAATTTTCTTTCTTTATTGGGATAATCATGACTTTTGTTTTCTGCTCTGTTTGTTATGAATCACATATTGATTTGCATGTGTTGAACGAACCTTGCATCCCAAGTATAAAACCTACTTCTTCGTGGTGGATTAGGTTTTTGATGTGCTGCTAAATTCAGTTTGCTAGTATTTTATTGAGGATTTTGGCATCTATGTTTATCAAGGATGTTGGCTTGGAGTTTTCTTTTCCTTTATTATTTTTTTAGTGTGTCTCTGCCAGATATTGGCATTAAGATGATGCTGGCTTCATAGAATGAGTTAGGGAGGAGTCTTTCTCTCCTCAATTTTGTGGAATAGTTTCAGTAGAAATGGTACCAGCTCTTCTTTATAGATCTGGTCGAATTCAACTGTGAATCTCTCTGGTCCAGGGCTTTTATTTTTGGTTGGCAGGCTTTCATTACTGATTCAATTTCAGAACTCATTATTAGTTTGTTCAAGGATTTGGTTTCTTCCTAGTTTAGTCTTTGGAGTTTGTATGTGTCCAGAAATTTATCTTCTTCTAGATTTTCTGGGTTGTGTGCATAGTGGTATTTGCAGTAGTCTCTGGGATTTTTTCTTGTATTTCTGTGGGGTCAATCACATCCCCTTTGTGATTTCTAATTGTTTTTATTTGCATTCTGTCTCTTTTTTTCTTTATTAGTGTAGCTAGCAGTCTGTCGATCTTACCGATTTTTTTCAAACAAACAACTCCCGACTTCACTGATCTTTCATATGGTATTACAGGCATAAGCCACCACATTTGACTAATTTGTGTATTTTTAGGCCAGTGGAGTTTCTCCATATTGGCCAGGGTGCTGTTGAACTGTTGGCTTCAAGTGATCAGCATGCCTTGGTCTCCCAAAGTGTTGGGATTACAGGCGTGAGCCACCATGCCTAGCCTATTATCACTTTTCAAATCAGTGTTGGTAATTGTTTGGCTGTTCTAGGGATTCTTCAGTTTATATAATATGTGGACTTAAACGCATTCTCAGTATTACCTTAAAATATTTTTAGTTACTTGTAGTCAACACAATGACTCTTTCATTCCGAATTTTGGGAATTATTGTCTGTTTCTTTGGTCAAATTGTCTAAACATTTGTTTATTTTTAAAATATTTTTAGACAGCTGACTTTGTTTCATTGAGTTTTCTATTGTTTTAAATAGTTATTTCATTGATTTACAATTCCTAATTTTGGGAATTATTGTCTGTTTCTTTGGTCAAGTTGTCTAAACATTTGTTTATTTTTAAAATATTTTTAGACAGCTGACTTTGTTTCATTGAGTTTTCTATTGTTTTAAATAGTTATTTCATTGATTTACAATTCCTAATTTTGGGAATTATTGTCTGTTTCTTTGGTCAAATTGTCTAAACATTTGTTTATTTTTAAAATATTTTTAGACAGCTGACTTTGTTTCATTGAGTTTTCTATTGTTTTAAATAGTTATTTCATTGATTTACAATTCCTAATTTTGGGAATTATTGTCTGTTTCTTTGGTCAAATTGTCTAAACATTTGTTTATTTTTAAAATATTTTTAGACAGCTGACTTTTTGTTTCATTGAGTTTTCTATTGTTTTCCATAGTTATTTCATTGATTTACAATCTGATCTTGACCACCTTCTACTTGCTATAGATTTGGGTTGTTTTACATTTTTCTATATAGTTTTTTCTTATTATACTTTAAGTTCTGGGATACGTGTGGAGCACATACAGATTTGTTACATAGGTATACACGTGCCATGGTGGTTCGCTTCACCCATCAACACATTGTCTGCATTAGGTATTTCACCTAATGCTATCCCTTTCCTAGCCCTCTACCCCGCAACAGGTCCCAGTGTGTGATTTTCCACTTTCTGTGTCCATGTGTTGTCATTGTTCAGCTCCCACTTATGAGTGAGAACATGTGGTGTTTGGTTTTCTGTTCCTGTGTTAGTTTGCCAGGAATGATGGTTTCCAGCTTCATCCATATCCCAGCAAAGGACATGAATTCATTTCTTTTTATGGCTGCATAGTATTCCATGGTGTATATGTGCCACAGTTTCTTTGTCCAGTGTATGATTATTGGGCATTTGAGTTAGTTCTAAATCTTTGCTACTGTGAATGGTGCTGCAGTAAATATATGTGTGCATGTGTCTTTATAGTGGAATAATTTATAATCCTTTTGGGTGTTTATCCAGTAATAGGGTTGCTGGGTCAAATAGTGTTTCTGGTTCTAGATCCTTGAGGAATCATCATACTGTCTTCCACGATGGTTGAACTAATTTACACTCCCATCAACAGCGTAAAAGTGCTCCTATTTCTCCACATCCTCTCCAGCATCTGTCGTTTCCTGACTTTTGGATGATCACCATTCTGACTGGCATGAGATAGTATCTCAATGTGGTTTTGACTTGCATTTCTTTAATGACCACTGGTGATGAGCTTTTTTTAAGATTTATTTTTTAATGATTTTCTTTTTTTATTATTATAAGTTCTGGGGTACATGTGCAGATCGTGCGGGATTGTTACATAGGTATACACATGCATGCCATGGTGGTTTGCTGAATCCATTTCCCAGATGAGCTTATTTTCATGTGTTTGTGTTTGTGGGGTACATAAATGTCTTTTTTTGAGAAGTGTCTGTTCGTATCCTTTGCCCACTTTTTGATGGGGTTTAGTTTTTTTCTTATAAATTTGTTTAAGTTCTTCGTAGATTCTGGATATTAGCCTTTTGTCACATGGATAGATTACAGAATTTTTTTTCCCGTAGGTTGCCTGTTTACTCTGATAATAGTTTCTTTTGCTGTGCAGAACCTCTTTAGTTTAATGAGATCCAATTTGTCAACTTTGGCTTTTGTTGTCACTGCTTTTGGTGTTTTAGTCATGAAGTCTTTGATTAGATTTTCTTCTAGTATTTTTATGGTGTTAGATTTTGTGTTTAAGTGTTTAATGCATCTTGAGTTAATTTTTGTATCAGGTGTAAAGAAGGGGTCCACTTTCAGTTTTCTGCATATGGCTGGCCAGTTTTCCCAGCACCATGTATTAAATGTGGAATCCTTTCTCCATTGCTTGTTTTTGTCAGGTTTTTCAAAGATCAGATGGTTGTAGATGTATGACATTATTTCTGAGGCCTCTGTTCTGTTCCATTTGCCCATATATCTGTTTTGATACCAATACCATGCTGTTTCGGTTATTGTAGTATAGTTTGAAGTCAGGTATTTTGATGCCTCCAGCTTTGTTCTTTTTGCCTAGGGTTGTCTTGGCTGTATGGACCATATGAAATTTAAAGTAGTGTTTTCCAATTCTGCGAAGAAAGCCAATGGTAGCTTGATGGGGATAGCATTGAATCTATATATTACTTTGGGCAGTATGGCCATTTTCACAATATTGTTTCTTCCTAACCATGAGCATTGTATGTTTTCCATTTGTTTTTGTCCTCTCATTTCCTTGAGCAGTGGTTCGTAGTTATCCTTGAAGAAGTCCTTCACATCCCTTGTAAGTTGTATTCCCAGCTATTTTATTGTCTTTGTAGCAATTGGGAATGGGAGTTCCCTCATGATTTGGCTCCCTGATTGTCTATTATTGGTGTGTAGGAATGTTTGTGATTTTTGCACATTAATTTTTGTATCCTGAGACTTTGCTGAAGTCTTACCAGCTTAAGGAGATTTTGGGCTGAGACTATGGGGTTTTGTAAATACACAATCATATTATTTGCAAACAGAGACAACTTGGTTTCCTCTCTTCCTATTTGAATACTCTTTATTTCTTTCTCTTGCCTGATTGCCCTGGCCATAACTTTCAATACTATGTTGAATAGGAATGGTGAGAGAGGGCATCCTTGTGCCAGTTTTAAAGGGAATGCTTCCAGCTTTTGCCCATTCAGTATGATATTGGCTGTGGGTTTGTTGTAAATAGCTTTTATTACTTTGAGATTCGTTTCGTCAGTGCTTGCTTTATTGAGAGGTTTTTTTTTTTTTTTTTAGCATGAAGCAGTGTTGAGTTTTATTGAAGGCTTTTTCTGCATCTATTGAGACAATCATGTGTTTTTTGTCATTGGTTCCATTTATATGATGGATTACATTTATTGATTTGTGTGTGTTGAAAAGCCTTGCATCCCAGGGATGAAGCTGACTTGATTGTGGTTGATAACCTTTTCGTTGTGCTACTGGATTTGGTTTGCCAGTATTTTATTGAGGATTTTCGCATGGATGTTCATCAGGAATATTGGCCTGAACTTTCCTTTTCTTTTTGCGTATCTGCCAGGTTTTGGCATCAGGATGATGCTAGCCTCATAAAATCAGTCATGGAGGAGTCTTTGTTAGGTAACTGGTTTGAGATTTTTAAAAAACATACAGGTTTTTAGAATTATATTTTTCCACCAAGCATTTTTTTTTAAAATATATATACTTTTTATTGCATTTTAGGTTTGGGGGTATATGTGAAGAACATGCAAGATTGTTACATAGGTACACACATGGCAGTGTGATTTGCTGCCTTCCTTCCCATCACCTGTATCTGGTATTTCTCCCCATGCTATCCCTCTCCAACTCCCCACCCCCCGCTGTCCCTCCCCTTTCCCCCCCAAATGACCCCAGTGTGAGATGTGCCCCTCCCTGTGTCCATGTGTTCACATTGTTCAACACCCGCCTATGAGTGAGAATATGCGGTGTTTGATTTTCGCGTCTTGTGTCAGTTTGCTGAGAATGATGGTTTCCAGGTTCATCCATGTCCCTACAAAGGACGCGAACTCATCGTTTTTGATGGCTGCATAATATTCCATGGTATATATGTGCCACATTTTCCCTGTCCAGTCTATCATCGATGGGCATTTGGGTTGGTTCCAGGTCTTTGCTATTGTAAACTGTGCTGCAATGAACATTTGTGTGCATGTGTCCTTATAGTAGAATGATTTGTAGTCCTTTGGATATATACCCAGTAATGGGATTGCTGGGCCAAATGGAATTTCTATTTCTAGGTCCTTGAGAAATCGCCACACTGTCTTCCACAATGGTTGAACTAATTTACACTCCCACCGACAGTGTAAAAGCGTTCCTATTTCTCCACATCCTCTCCAGCATCTGTTGTCTCCAGATTTTTTAATGATCGCCATTCTAACTGGGATGAGGTGGTAGCTCAATGTAGTTTTCATTTGCATTTCTCTAATGACCAGTGATGATGAGCATTTTTTCATGTTTGTTGGCTTCACGTATGTCTTCTTTTGTAAAGTGTCTGTTCATATCCTTCGCCCGCTTTTGAATGGGCTTGTCTTTTTCTTGTAAATCTGTTTCAGTTCTTTGTAGATTCTAGATATCAGCCCTTTGTCAGATGGGTAGACTGCAAAAATTTTTTTCCCATTCTGTTGGTTGCCGACTCACTCTAATGACTGTTCCTGTTGCTGTGCAGAAGCTGTGGAGTTTGATGAGGTCCCATTTGTCTATTTTGGCTTTTGTTGCCAATGCTTTTGGTGTTTTGGTCATGAAGTCCTTGCCTACGCCTATGTCCTGAATGGTTTTGCCTAGATTTTCTTCTAGGGTTTTTATGGTGTTAGGTCTTATGTTTAAGTCCTTAATCCATCTGGAGTTAATTTCAGTGTAAGGTATCAGGAAGGGGTCCAGTTTCTGCTTTCTGCACATGGCTAGCCAGTTTTAAAGAATTACCAACACCTGCCTGGGTGGTGATGGCTCACGCCTTTAATCCCAGGCACTTTGAGAAGCCAAAGCGGGAGGATTTCTTGAGCCCAGGACCAGCCTGTACAACGTGGTGAGACACTTACTGCCTCTGTAAAAAATAAAACAGTAGCTGAGTGTGGTGGCATCCGTCTGGGCTCTCCCATTCAGCTACTTGGGAGGCTGAAGCGAGAGGATCACTTGAGCCCAGGAGGTCGAGGCTGCAAAATTGCAAGTTGCACATGGGCAGAGATGAGACAGCAAGCCCTGACTTTCCGTGCCACTCACCTTACCCGCACACCTGCCACGGGGGCCCTGGCGCCAGTACCTGAGCGCCCAAATCAGGCAGTCAGCACAGCAGCGGCACCAGGGTGGGAACCGGCTGCTGAGTTCCGTCGAAGTTACCACAAAGAGCCCTCCCCCGCGGCCCCTGCGTTCTTGGAGGAGGCCAAGGCAGAGCAGACCCTCAGGTGGGCAGGTGATGCACTTGACCCCGAGGACTTCAGGTACCAGGCCCGCCAGCCGCCAGACATGGCTTGCAGACCGCCAGAGACTGGACAACCCAGACCAGCCCCGATCCCGCAGCAGTGCGTATCCTGGGTCCAGACGCACAGGAGACGAAGTCAGGCGATCTGCCTGGCTCAGTCTCATCCTGTGGGTGCAGAGTGCTCAGCGCCAGGGCCCAGGATGCCAAGGAGCGGACCCTCAGGTAAGGCGGGCTGTGCGCTCGGCGACCCTGACGCCATGCAAGGGAAGCTCGCCATCCCCTGCCACTGCCAGATGTGCAGCTGCAAACCGCGTTGGGCCGGGCCGCGGTGAGACCGGGTGGGGGAAGGAGCGCCCCGACTCTCCCGCTACCACGGACTCCAGGGCCAGGACTCCAGGGCCAGAGCCTCAGCCCTGAAGCCTGGCCATAGCGCACTCCGATGGGGCGCGGAGTGCCCGTGCGGGCACCTGCTCTCCTTTCCGAGGAGAAGCTGGCCGGGCCGCGCTGCCAGACAGGTCCTCCTCCTCAGGCCGGGCGGGCGGCTCCCTGCGCCTGCGACCCTGCGCCTGCGATCCTGGGGCCGCCGGGGTGAGCCCAGGAGAATCCGCGAGCCCAGCCGCGCCGCCCGGAGCCGCAGCCGCGCCTGAGGTAGCGCGCCACTTGCCTGGGAGGGGCTTCCGGGAGCCTCGCGGCCACCGGTGTTCAGGCGCGCGCCCAAACGGCTTTGCGAGGCTCACTCGGTCTGAGAGGTCGGAGGCTGCAAATGTCGCTGCTGAAGGCTGTGGTGGACCGAGCTGGATCGCGGATTCTGCGCTAGACATTTGACCTTGGCTGTGGTCGCGCCTCCCCCGCGCCTGGGGGCCCCCGTGGGGCTGCTTCCCCCAACCCAGCCCGGAGGCTCTTACCCCCGAGGGCATTAGGGCGACTGCCTGCCCCGGGCATGAGCAGGTGAGCAAGACCCCCTCAAGTCCCCAGCGCGCACAGCTATCGAGTCCAGTCACCCAAAGACGGGACAGGGTGGGGGCGGGGTCAGCCCCAGGCGCCGCAGGAGGGCGTTTCCGCTCACGGCTGGCAGAGGGCGCGCGAACACCGCCACTGGAGGGGGCAAACTCCTGGGTGCGGGGAGGGGACACGGGGCTCTGGGTACTAGGGAAGGGGGTTACGGGGTGCTGCAGAGGGGACCTCGGAGGAGGCGGTGCTGGGGACGGGGTCGCCGGGTCACGAGGGGACTAGGCGCCCGGTGTGGGTATGGAGAGGGGGGACGCAGGCGAGTTGTGGGCGGGGGCACTCGGGAGCAGGGAGCCTGAAGGGCTGGGCTTCGTGGGGTGGTGCAGGGTGTCTGTGCGGGCCCTCCAGGAGCTCGGGGTGCGGGCACGACATGGGGGTGGGGGACGCTAGGGGGTGGGGCAGGGCTCCCAGCCTTTACATCACCTCCCCGCCCCTCCCCTCCCCTGGCTGCCCCAAGACCTGGGCCAAGTTCACGCAGGACAATCTGTGCCGTGCCCAGCGCGAGCGCCTGGCTTTGGCCAACCTGAGGGTGCTGGTGGACTGCATCCTGCGCGACACCTCCGAGGACTTGCGGCTGCAGTGCGAAGCCGTGAATCTGGCCTTCGAGTGCCGCTGCGAGGAGCTGGAGGACGCGCGGCACAAGCTCCAGCGCCACCTGCACGAGGTGGGGCGACCTGAACCCCCGGGATGGCTTCCGTGCCCGCCCACCACTGCGCCCCCTCATCACCTGGCCTGGGCCCTCAGCACCTCCCTCCTCCGCCCCACCCACCCTGAGGGACTCCAGAAGCAGACGCCAGTCCTCCTCAAACCTACGTAAAACCAGATGACATAGGGTATGATCGTCGGGTTGCCACTCCCATGACTGGGCAGGAGGAGCTGTGGGGAAGATGGATGCAGGAGGAGCTGTGGGGAGCACTCACCGCCCAGGGGGTCCCCAAGAGTCCTGGCCTGGCAGGCAGGGCTCTGACTCTGAGGGTATCAGCGTGACCTTTCCTACCTGTAAGTTCCGAGTCCTTGAGCAGAGTTCGGGTCCTGGTGACCACCAGGGATGGGAATTCTTAGACCAGAGCTAAGGGACAACAGGGTGCCTGACTCTCCAGAGCCCTCTGGGGTCCCCGTGCACATTGTCCCCTCAGCCACACCTCCCCACGGCCCCTGGACAGGGCTGCTCTCTGGACACAGCCCCAGGGCCCGGGTAGGACCAAGCTGGTCTGGGGCGTTCCATATGCCGGGGCATGAGGGTGCAGGCCCAAGGGCTATTGTCCTGTCTGCAGACACTGCGGGAAGTCACAGACCAGGAGCACCACGTGGCAGCACCGAGGCAGGCCATCAAGGACAAGGAGGCACCTCTGCGCGTCGCCCAGACCCGGCTGTACCTGCGCTCGCACCGGCCCAACATGGAGCTGTGCCGCGATGCCGGCCAGTTCAGGTGCTGCCTGGGCCTCTGGGGCAGCCCCGGGTGGCCCTGCCCACCTCCTCCCTGCCTCTCTGGTCTTGGGCTTCTATGAACACCCAACCCCACCGCCCACACACACACACATGCCCTGCAGGTGTTGAGAGGGGAGGGAGACCTTGGGACCACCCACAAGCGCACCTGACACACACAGGCACAGACACAATGCTGGGCAGGTCATGGGTGGGGGCTCCCAGTGCCCGGAACCTGTGCCCACGTGCTCTCACCTGCCCTGTGCTGCCTCATCTTCCTGGAAAGAAGCTCCTTCAACAAGGTGAACTCCCGAAGGCCACAGGGCCAGAGAGGCCAGGAAGGGCCATTCCCTGCTGCCCTGAGGGTGCTGTCCACACCTCTGGTGGAAAGCATGACCCATGCCTGGGCTCCAGGTGCAGTTGCTTGTCCTTTTGTTTCCCTGGTTAACAGATGCTCAGTGGCCCCTTCTGAGCATAAGAACCTTTCTTCCTTCCCTGCCTCTCAGTTCCTTCCAGGAACTGGGGGCCTCCCTCAGTCATCAGGAATGGCAAGAACTGAGCCTGGTGGGGTGAGGGCAGGTCCTGTCCTGCTGGGGTCAAGATGGCACATGGATCCTGCATACACGGGTCACCCATTCCCACTCAGGCTCAGTCTCCAAGGGAGGACCCCCGTAATTTATGCTCTGTCCTAGAGCCACTTTCCTGGTGGGGTTCCCTTAGCGGTTCTTTTGTTGAGTCTTGCCAGGACCTCCTGCCCACTCGTTGGGGCCTGTGAGTTTTGGGTCCCCTGCTACTGGGAAGGTGCACGCTTCTGCCCTCCCCAGCCCCGGCTCACACCCCACAACACCCCCAGGCTGGTGAGTGAGGTGGAGGAGCTGAAAATGTCCCTCACAGCACTGCAGGAGAAGGTTCTAGAAGTGGAGCAATCCCTGCGCAACCTGGAGGACACCCACATGAGCCTGGAGAAGGACATCGCCTCCATGACCAATAGCCTCTTCATTGACCGCCAGAAGTGCATGGCCCATCGCACCCGCTACCCCACCATCCTGCAGCTTGCTGGCTACCAGTGAGCAGCTGGCACAGCGCTTCCCCCCATCCCCCAAATAAACAGCACATTAGCTTTCTGCACTGAGTGTGTGTGCCTGGTGGGGCCTCTAGTTGCTGTCCGTCTGAGCTGGCCTTTGGGTCCCCTGTGAGGCTGGCTCTGCCTACGGACTCATCATCCCAACTGTGGGAGATGAGGGGTCAGAGCTGGGGACCAGAAGTCCCTGTGCGTCAGAGGACAGGATGTGCCCAGGTGGCGACTGGACTCCACAGCACAGCTCAGGTGTGGCCACAGACCATGTGTCCAGCCCAGAGCCAGGCCATCCAGCTCCCGCTCCCCGCTCCCCCAGTGCTGGCTCCTCCATTCCTTCACCAGGGTCTTGGGGCCTTGGGACATCTTTGGGACTTCTTCGTCTCCCCAACTCCTCCCCCTGCACCTCCAGGCCCCAGGCTAGCTCACATACCCCTAAGGACAGGGTGTTCACTCTGCTAGAAGCGCCTCTGGCTGCTGGATGCACCTGCTGGGGCGATCCTCCAGGCAGGCCCCGCCCAGACAGCGCCCGCCTCAGCATCCCTTCTCTGTCCCATGTCAGTGCATACCACAGCTCAGCCCAGCTCTCAGTGCCCAGGACCCCTGAGGCTCAGACGGACAGATCGGCAGGGGCACATGGAGCTCCCTCCTGCACCCGCCAGGATGGGACCCACGTGAAAAACATGTGGGTGGGGGTCCCATCTCCAAGATCCAGGCCCACAGGGCTCTTTTCTGAGCCTGGAAGGGATGGAGAGGTAACAGCCCCTTCCCTGCAACCAACCACAGGGACACCCAGGCTGGGCAGCTCTGTAAGCTGGGTGGGGTCAGTCAGGTGGAAGTTGCTGCTGGGGATTGCTGGGAGGAGAAGTGTGGGGTGCCTTTCATGTGGGGCTAACTCAGACCTCTCTCCCTAACCTGCTGACACCTCCTCCAGAGGCCACTGCAGGAGAGGAAAAACACCACTGCGGTTCACTGGGGGAGGTGATAATGTGGACTGCAGGCGCGGTTGCCCGGGGGAGGAGCCTTCCTGGGAATCCTACCCAGCCTGGATGGGGAGAGATACGGGCGAGGCTGTGTGTGAGCAGGCAGGGCAGGGAGGGCTTCCTGGAGGAGGGAGCCTGGCTTCCACTACACAGGCCAAGGCACAAGGGCTGGGACCAGGGAAGAATGTGTCTGGGCTGGGCCTCTGGCTTTATCTTGAGCTCTGGTTCACTGCCATAGGCTCATGGCTAACTAAATAGGGAAACAAGAGTATGTGTGCATAAATTCAAATATTTTATCTAATTCAGAAAGCTACAAAAATGGAAAACTTGTTTCTATAATCAACAGCTGGGATCACAGGGGTGAATGTTTATAACA